>VDFB02047397.1:28445664-28679473 GCA_007258455.2 Sequoia sempervirens
GAAGATGAAATAGGAATTGAAAATATTGAACATCGTATTCAAATTGAAAAATGAAAACATTGAAATTGAAAATGAAAATGTGAACAACATTGAGAATGAAAATGTTGTTGAAAATGTTATTGAAAATGTTCAAAATGAAAATGTGGTTGAAAATGAAATTGTTTTTGACAATGAAAATGTTGTTCGAAATGAAATTGTTATTGAAAATGTTGAAAATGAATCTTATGCAACACCTAATTACAAAAGAACCCCTAAATGGTTGGTTGAAATAGATGAGAACATAATTGATAATCTTCAAGGAAAAAGGTCACAACGAACGGTTTGTTTGTGGGCTATGAAAAATGTTCAATGAATTCTTTTCCAATAAGACATTAACCGAACAATGCCAAATTTTTGTGCAATTACTTAAGATTTACAAAATGAGACCATTATTAAAAAAATTGAAGATTCATCTCACAAAAAAATTGGAAAAAAATAGACTTATTGTAAAAAATCTTTTTAATGCTCTAACCTCTACTGGAAAGAATAATAAGGAAAAATATAAAAGGTCTGCTCGAAGAGTGATCACAACCTCACTAGTAAGCCATCATTTGAAAAATGCTCATTTAATGAGACAAACTTGTATTGATTTTAACTTAAATCGTAAAAAATTGAATAGAGCACTATTAAGAAGAGGAAGACTCGATAGTGCTCTTCAAAATGATACGTGGGATTTTAGTGGGAGGCTTCCACGTGTCGATAAAAATCGAACCGATAATGTAAAGATGCAAATTGAACAATATTGGAATTCTCACTCTAGAGTATCACCAAATGTAAAGGATGTTTTAAAGTTACGAATTGGCAATCGAGATTGTACACCACATCCTAATTTTTTTTTGGAATGTAGCCAAATAATTTTGTACAAACAATTTTTCAAGAACATCCACATTTGCAAATCTCACAAAGGGATTTTAAGTCTTGCAAGCCATTTTATTGTATTCCTATTAAGGTTCGTAATACATGTTGTAAATACCATGTTGAGTTTTCAATGTATCATGAATTGTTATGCCATATTTGTTCTACTATGCATACTGACAAAATGTTGTAGGAGTGCCATGCAATGCAACTTCCCAAGTCATTCAGGGAGTTGTTAGATTCATTTTTATGCATTAGAGGTGATGGTTGCTTATTTTATAGAAATGATTATTTAAATGAAATGTGTTTGCAATGTGGTGGTTTATCGAAGTTTGTAACATTCTTTCATGAGGGCAGCGATCATGATTTTGGTAACAAAATTGTTGAGAAAAAAAAGTATGAGATAGTGAAATACACATTGAAGAGTGGAGGTGAGGGTTCTAGATGCGAGTTGGTTGCAAGAGAGGTAAGTATTGCTGATTTTATTTCAGATTTTAAGAAAAATCTTTTCTATAAGTATGCAAGACATAGCCACAGGTCGTAGTGATTGGATCGACAAATCAGGATGCGTAAGGGCTCTTTCCCCATTGGAACTATTGTATATGTAGTTGATTTTTCTGAAAATTACACATTGCAACCACAAAATGAATTTCAATCATAATATTATAATTCTATTCAAATTGCTATTTTTGTCCACATAACATATAGGCATGCCCCTAATAGTACAGAAGAGGACAGGAAGATAATCAGGGAGTACCATTTTTACATGAGTGATGATAGATCTCATTCATATGAGTTTGTACAATACTGTTTTGAAAACTTTTTTGAGTTCTTGTAGGAAAAAGGAATTGCAATGGGTCAACATTTGATTTGGTTAGATAACTACACAGTGCAATTCAAGAATGCTCGCATGTTTTATTGGTTGAGAAGGATGCATATAGAGAGGGTTGTACCACATATTTGGAGTTTTTTCGAAGTTGGGCATGGATAAGGTGAGCATGATGGCATAGGTGCATGTGTGAAGAGAGCTTTGGTTAAGGAACAAATGAAGATCAGAGGTGGTGCAACATTCAATGATATATGTTCTATTGTGGATTTGTGTACTTATGCACTATCATGAGGAGTGACACTTGATTCACAAGTGTGCAGGTTCTTTTGGTTGGTTGATGAGGGCATAATGGGAGACAAAATAGAATGTCAAATAATTAGAGATTCTTCAAAGATGCATTCAGTTTGAAGCTCAAATACGAGTGCATGGACCATATGGACATGAGAGATGGATTATTTCTATCATAATTGTATTCAGTGTGATTGGAATCAGTGCAAGTCAAATGAGTGGGTAGATACATGGATTCCATAGTACCTAACCCCTTTATCTATAACACAATCCTCATTACAAGATGTAATGGAAAGTTCACTTGACTACAATCATCTTTCAAATCTTATACAACCAGGACATGTCTATGTAGTTGTAGCACCGCAAGGGAATGAAGAGGGATCAAACTATTGGTTGGCACAATGTGTACAGGGAAAGAAAAAGCTAACACAACCGATGGCAAATGATAATGGCTTCATTTATCCTATAGTTTTAGTTTTTGTTTCTCGAACTTGGTTGCATTACCATTTCATCATCATTTAGGTTGTTTACAATAATATAGATTTTTTATTTTATGTATATTTAGATGTTGATAAAAAAGTTATGATCACACAGGTTCAATTGTTGTTTTCGAAACTTGGTTGTGAACATATATGATTAGAAAGAATGGTGTACCTACATTTGAAGACTATGAGAAACACAAAACCCTTATGATGTATTCACACCTTGTTATAGCAAAAAATGTTAAGTTATTGAGACATCATGCTAGACCAAAAACAAAAAACTATGGACAATTAGTAGTCCTGATCATGAAGCATTACTGGAAACTTTGAAGGTGAGAGATGACCCTGCAGGCACACTTGAGTAGCAGATCATTTGTTGTATGGGAAAGGTATGATATTATTCATCACATTTTGATATTGTTTATCTACTAAGGTTCATTATTTAGGTTGTTTAGAATAATATAGATTGGTTATTCTAAGCATCTTTTATAGTTTGCATTACCAATTCATCATCATTCAGGTTGTTTAGAATAATATAGATTTGTTAGTCTAAACATCTTTTCTATTGTGACAATATAGATTTCTCATTTGAAGTATATTGCAATGTTCCTAGCATGATAGATCACGGACCTGCTGCAACAATAGCCAGCTATGTTCCTTTGGGAGAGGTATGCAACAGATTAGAATAATATAGACTAGTTATTCTAAGCATCTTTTATAGTTTGCATTACCAATTCATCATCATTTAGGTTGTTTAGAATAATATAGATTTGTTATTCTAAGAATCTTTTTTATTGTGACAATATAGATTTCTCATTTGAAGTATATTGTGATGTTCCTAACACAATAGATCATGGACCTGCCGAAACAATAGCTAGCTCTGATCCTTTGGAAGAGGTATGTGACATATTACAATAATATAGATTTGTTATTGTAAGCATCTTTTATAGTTTGCATTACCATTTCATCATCAAATAGGTCATTTAGAATAATATAGATTTGTTATTCTAAGCATCTTTTCTATTGTATGTAGTTTGACTGCTACCTTAATGGTTTGTACAGGTGGTTGTCACTCCAGAATGTAAACATCTTGCTCTTGTGGAAGACTATGCCAACCGCAAAGGCAATGCATGCTCTATTTCCTTCCCTTGCTGGGAAATGACTATGTATTAGGGCCCTTTTTTGTATGCCTATGTGGCATTTTGTAAATCCTATATTTGATAGAAATTATTGAATGATAATATCTTGCATATTGTATACACTTTACGTGTATTCGAGTGTATACTTTACAAATTATGTGTATACTTTGTCACTTATGAGTATTCCAATGTATACTTTATGACCTATATGTTTTAATGCGTATAATTTGTATTCATGTGTGTAGTTCATGACTTAAGTGTATTTGAGTATTGTAATGTATACTTTACGACCTACGTGTTTTAATGTGTATACTTTGTATTCATGTGTGTAGTTCACGAATTAAGTGTATTTGAGTAAATGAATCACTTTTTCACTTACTCACAAGGAACAAAATGAACCCTAAACCCCTTTGCACTTTTATATCACATCCATTTGACCATTTTTCCATCAACTAAAAACTCAACACCCCAGGAAAACACCTCTGAGATAGCAAAAATTGAGCGAGGTTATTGTAGAGGGTCCCATCATGATCCCATTTCCTCAGACAGAGAGTCTGTAGGTGTCACGGTTTCCAAGAAATAACCCTTCAAAGATTGTTGCCTTTTAGCACTTTGGACTCTTAAGGGAAATCACCGATCCAATGTAGCTTAGAGTGATTCAACATATTTGGGTGCAAAAGAGGACCATCCCTAGCATAAACGTACCCATCCAAACATGTTGGAATAGTCTATTTGGTCATACGAGTTGCATAACGAAAGTTGCACCTCTTTGCAACTTTACACTGCTTGCATTTGACAACTTTTTCCTCAACTAAAAAACTTATCACCATGGGAAAATGCTTCCGAGATAGGAAAAACCGAGAGAGGTTATTGTAGAGGGTCCCAACAAGATCCCATAGCATCAGACGAAGAGTCTATAGGCATCACGGTTTCTGAAAAATATCCCTTCAAAGATTGTTGTCTTTTAGCATTTTGGACTCTTAAAGGAAATCGTCGATCTAATGTAGCTCAGAGTGATTCAATGTATTTGGGTGCAAAAGAGGACCATCCCCAATGTAAACGTACCCATATGGACATGCTGGAATAGTCCGTTTGGTCATATGAGTTGCAAAATGAAAGTTGCACCACTTTGCAACTTTACACTACTTGCATTTGGCAACTTTTTCCTCAATTGAAAATTCATCACCGCAAGAAAATGCATACATGATAGAAAAAAATGAGAGATATTATTGTAGAGGGTCCCAACATGATCCCATAGCCTCAGATGGAGAGTCTATAGGCATCACAGTTTCTGAGAAATAGCCCTTCAAAGATTGTTGTCTTTTAGCACTTTGGACTCTTAAGGGAAATCGTCGGTCCAAAGTAACTCAGAGTGATTCAGAGTATTTGGGTGCAAAAGAGGACCATCCCTAGCATAAACGTACACATCTAGATGTGTTGGAATAGTCTGTTTGGTCATACGAGTTGCAAAACTAAAGTTGCACCACTTTGCAACTTTACACTGGTTGCATTTGACAACTTTTTCCTCAATTAAAAACTCATCACTGTAGGAAAATGCCTCTAAGATAGAAAAAACTGAGAGAGGTTATTGTAGAGGGTCCCAACACAATCCCATAGCATTAGATGGAGATTTTGTAGGCATCACGGTTTTTGAGAAATAGTCCTTCAAAGATTGCTGCCTTTTAACACTTTGGACTCTTAAGGGAAATCACCGGTCCAATGTACCTTCAGAGTGATTCGACGTATTTGGGTGCAAAAGAGGACCATCCTTAGTGTAAACGTACCCATCCAGACGTGTTGGAACAGTCTTTTTGGTCGTACAAGTTGCAGAACAAAAGTTGCACCACTTTGCAACTTTACACTGCTTGCATCTGACAACTTTTTCCTCAGCTAAAAACTCATCACCGTGGGAAAATGCCTCCGAGATAGCAAAAACCGAGAGAGGTTATTATAAAGGGTCCCAACACAATCACATAGCCTTAGATGAAGAGTCTGTAGGCATCACGGTTTCTGAGAAATAGCCCTTCAAAGATTGTTGTCTTTTAGCACTTTGGACTCTTAAGGGAAATCATCGGTCCAATGTAGCTTGGAGTGATTCGGCGTATTTGGGTGCAAAAGAGGACCATCCCTAGCGTAAACATACCCATCCAAACATGTTGGAATAGACTGTTTGGTCCTACGAGTTGTAGAACGAAAGTTGCACCACTTTGCAACTTTACACTACTTGCATCTTACAACTTTTTTGTCAACTGAAAACTCGTCACAACAGGAAAACACCTCTGAGATAACAAAAACCTAGAGAGGTTATTGAAGAAGGTCCCAACACGATCCTGTAGCCTTTGAAAAAGAGTCTATAAGTGTCACGATTTTAGGGTAATAGCTTGTCAAATATTGTTGTCTTTTTGCACTTTGGACTCTTAAAGGAAATCATCGATCCAATGTAGCTTAGAGTGATTCGACATGTTTGAATGCAAAATAGGACCATCCCTAGAGTAAGCATACCCATTTGGACATGTTGGAACAGTCTATTTGGTCATACGAGTTGTAGAACGAAAGTTGCACCACTTTGCAACTTTACACTAGTCAAAATTGCAACTTATTGTCAAATGATGGAAGTTCAAGAGTCATCTTGTTGTAATTCATTGGAAAATAATTGGAAGTTGTTTGGTCATGTTTGTAATGGATTTAAAAGGCCTTGTGAATGTTTGAAGAGGAAAATTACTATTAGCAGGTCTGTATGACTAGTTTAAGGGTTTTGAAGACTTGAAAATGAAATAATTGGCCATTCCATCTATTGTATCTATTGTGGCTTAGTGGAATGGACCAATTAGTTAGGAATTAGATGTTAGAAGGGTTTAGGATAGTAGGGGAGGTCAATTAAGGTTTGGGCATGATGCCCTAGATGTGAAAAGTGTGGTTTTTGAGTGAAATTGGGAGGTTTAATGGTGTTAGTGATTGAGATCTATTGGGGAAACAATTTATAAAGGTGTATCAATCATATGCAGACTTCTACAAATGTTTTTGAGGTGTTGTTTGAGTGAGATAAGTGTGGAAATGCATACTTTCAATAAACCCCCTTATAATCTATGCACAATAAGGGTTTCATGATTGAGTGACTTAGATGGCATTTACAAGGATGATAGTTGTGTAATTTGGATGTTTATAGCTTGGTGGGATACTTTTCAAAGGAATCTTGGAGGGGAAACAATTTTAAAGAGGATTTGTTTTGTAAATTTGGGCTAATTGAAGCCCTGTTCAACATAATAGTTCAATTTCAGTGGGGTTGTTCCAAAACAAGCACATTAGGTTTTGAGATATGTTAAAGAGAAGGGTAATGGGTGTCTCTCACAACCTTTTGTTTTGTGGGTTTGAGTTGATTTTGTGAAGATAATGATTCTTACCCACGATGATTTTATACATTTTACATGTTATTAAGCTTCAATGAACATTAAGTGACATTGATTTTTATCAAGATGATTATATTACTTTCAAATGAACACTGTAACATGAAATGCATTTCATTAAGTTGTATCCACTTTTCATTAATTTTAACTTCTTTTGAAATAAAAATCAGTTGCACACTTTATTACATGAGTTTAAAAAATAAAATAATGTCAAATGTAAATTCATTCAACAAAGCTTGAAATCATGGGTATTCTCAAAATGAGTTTTTGATAAAAATGTATTGGTAGACATGTATGAAAAATGTGGTACAATAGAAAAGACAATGAATTGTTTGAAAAAACTCCTCAAAGAAATAGATGGATTACCAATTGTAATTCATAAGTTCTATTGAAATGTTATTTCATTAATCTATAACATACATTATCAATCATAACTTTAAACCATTCTAAGATAATTATACATTCCATTTTGAAAATTCAAAGTAGAAAGACATGCACACGAGGAACAAATTAGATCGAACATCAATTCTTATATATCAAACTGTAGAATAATTGTGTGTGTGCATATACAAATTTGGCATATGCCTACTCAGAACAAGTTTTACAAATTGTGGCATATATGCCATCTCAAGATCTATCAAACCCTAAGTACATGTCAATCTATATCATATCCTAATCCTGTGTTGGACCATCAAAATCAAGCCTCCTCAAAGAAGTTAGTTGTTTTGAAGTTTCCTGCACAATAACATTTCAAACCACAAATTAGATTATGTGAATGGTTGACAAGATAGACTAGTAAATAGAAACTTATATACCATCATTTATAAATTACAAATTTAACATCAAAATTAGTATACATGTACTATATTATATCAATAATGCAATTCTTGTTTACCTCAAATCTTGCTCTCTTTTTTGCAAGACGTTCTACATATGATTGTCCCTTAGGACAATTAGGATTCCTCGTATAAAGTAATGGTCTCTCACTCGTCACAATGCTGAGTCGAATAAAGGACTATAGCAAATAAAATAAAAATGATGGAAATTAACATATAATTGTTGACAAATAATCATATCTACTAATCACATATCTATTCCTATCTAAACGTAAATGATCTGTAATATAAAATAAGCACATACCTGTTGTGATGCTATAACACTAGATGGGCTCATAGTGGATGGATCAGCCAAGATGGTTGTTGTTGGGTGCACAATGCTGAGTCAAACAGAGGACTGCAACAGATAAAAAAAAATGATACAAATTAACATATAATTGTTGACAAATAATCATACCTACTAATCACATATCTACTATCTAAACGTAAATGATCTGCAATATAAAATAAACACATACCTGCTATGATGCTATGACACTAGATCGACTCATAGTGGATGGATTAGCTAAGATGGTTTCTTATATAAAAAATGAAAGGAATGTAAATGCACATGCACATATAATTATAATGTCGAGAATAAAAAAAAAATACCTGTTGTGCAACTTCATCTAATGGGTCAGACTCAGTCAACAAGGCTGTATAAGAACCAAGTTGCTACATAAAAAGACAAGATTACATTAGACTATCAATATATGTAGTACATATATTTAAACATAATAGATTTCAAAAATTAACATCTAAAATAACAATTTAAATAATTTACTGTGTACTGATTCTTTAAGGAAAATGAAATGGCAATATGCGTAGCCTGCTGCACTTCTAACATCTGCTCCTCTATCAACAACTGTTAAAGATTCCAACACATAAACATATATTAGTACAAATATCTTTCATAAAATATGAAAGAATTTACATAAAACACACTATGAAATTACTTTAAGTCTTACCAGTCCTCCCATATCATCCCTGGCAGTCGATATCTCTCCTACAAATACTCCACTCCGTGCTTTATCAACTCCTACATCTGGCATATTATGAAACTCAAAGTGGGATGTGTTTATGGGAGCCTTAGTGGACCATCAGAGAGGACCAAAACATAAATTGTTGCACACCATGCAATGATGAGGTGCACAAATATGTCCCAAAGAGGACAATGTACCAGTGGGAGCTGATGGAGATGTACTAGTTGGAGCTGCTACAGTAGGTGCACCACCATCATGTTGGGATGTATTAGGTGTAGCACCCCCATGATGGGATGCACCATCAAATGGTTGTGCAACATAATGGCTCTGCATGACCAAATGATCACTCAACAAATGTAATGCATAAATGCTCAAAGTTCCTACATCTACAACAATCTTAGGGTAAGGTAGTGGAGTCAGAGCAACAATACGTGGAGGAGGATGAATTGGGGTGATTTGACGTGCCCTAGGTCTATCATGTGGCATCCCTCTACCAACACCCTGGAAATATCGCATGTCAAAGTAATTGACATGTTTCCCTAGCACAAACTCAACATATAATTTTTGGAGAAAATATTGAGGGACATCAAGATTGTTGTTGGGTGGTTTATCAAAAACCATCCACCAACGTCTCCAAAAATTATCTAATATGCTTCTATGGGTGCACCATTTAATTAAAAAATTTGGTTTTTGCACATTAATAGGCTGTCTAGTTCTCTGATCGATGAATAACTGGGCTAATTGAGATTTCTCAATATCAAGAGCCTTCACCTCATCGTATGATAACCCATCAACATAAAATTGTCTTTGTTCCTCTCACAATTGTGCAAATCTATTATGTTGAGTTGCCAAAGTTTGAACATTTAAAATGATTTTTTCCAAAGTGTTTTACATGTTTGATAGTTCATTGAGTGTCTCATAGATTTTACATACTTTTTTTAATTGATCTAAATTTCTATGAATAGACTCGTGTATTGTTGGCACATTTTGATTTGGAAACAATAGTTGCAGTGAAGGAGGATTTGGAGGGTTTTCATTTTGTGCAGGATTAGGGTTTTCATTTTGTGCAGGGTTAGGGTTTTCATTTTGATCCATTTTAAACTTGTTAATTGATAAAAAAAAATTCAAAATTAACAATGGTTTTAATGTAATAAAAAATCTATCAAATATACCCTATTTTTGACTAAAATTCCAAAAAAATAATGCAAAATGAATATAAATTGAAAAACCCAAACATACCTTAGAAATTTGATAGATTTTTTGGCAATTTCACCTCTCCCAAACGGATATCCGAGTCACACTGTTGAAACTCAGCACAAACACATCAAAAATAGCTCTCGGTTTTTTTGGTAGTTTGTTTATAGTGCAAGAAATGGATATTCGTTTATAACGAATATTCATTTCCTAATTTATAAACGTTTTAATGAAATGGTCAGGTCCGAGACCCAACCATATTTAATTGCGGGTGGTTTTTTTGAAATATTTAATATTTAATATAATATAATATATATTATATATATTTAATATACATTATATTATAATATAATATATATATTATATATAATGTATATTATATTATCATATTATATTATTATATTATAATATTTAATATATATATATATTATATATATTATAATATAATATATATAATATACTATATTATATAATATAATATCAATATAATATAATATTATATAATATGACCTCTCGAGTTTTTTTTTAATTATAACACAGATATTTGTTGCATAACAGATATCTATTTTTTGTTTTATATTATTTTAATATATAGTCAACAGTTTTTTCAAATGTATAATATAAAAATATAATATATAATATATATTAATAATATAATATTTTATAATAATATAATATTTAATATTATATAATATATTTAATATTATAATATATTAAATATATTAATATATTATGATATAATATTAAATTAATAAATGTTAGTTTAATGTTTTTTAATTTATTGCGTATATGATAAATATATTAAAAAAATTATAATATATAAAATAAAATAATTGGTCGGGTCAGACCCAACGCAATTATAAAGACTGGCTTAAAAAAAATAGATATCTATTTCATATCGGATATCCGTTTTAAGACGAATATCCATTTTGGTTTGATATTACCAAACCAAAACGAATATTGTAGTTGGGCCTGCAAAAATTCAAAGGCGTGAATTTCACATTTTTGGATGTGTTAAAAAATGCCTTTTTTTCACATCAACACTTTTTGGACCCCCATGATCTTGCACAGACCCCTATGTCACACTTTTATAAAATAAATTAACAAAACAAATACATATTTTCAAATTTGACCGCATGAAGTTGGCTTTTATATTTTTAATTTCAAAATGAAATAAACTAATTAAATGTAGAACTCTTGATAAAGTTTATTCTTATATTTAAAAAGAATGGCTTGATATATTTTTATAAATATAAGAGTAGAATGTGAATTGTTGAAAATTAAAAAAAAAGTTGAGGTTGATAGGACGTCACAAAAAAAAAAAGAGCAAACAATTTTTTCCCCTAATTTTCCTCCAAATAGTTAACTTCAATATCTAGTGCATGAGAAAAAATCAATGAATGTTTTTTTGTGATAACATTTTTGTAGACATGTAAAATATACCGATTGACATTATGCATCTGATCCTGACTACTAACATCGTTTCATCCGGAATCATCCCTCGGTCTAACCATTTAATCAAATCTCCTTATATGATTAAATTCATCAATTTCTCTCTCTTAATTAAATAAATCATTTTATCTAATTAAGTCAATCTCTTTTGTTAATTAAATCAATCCTTCTGATCTAATTATCCCTATTTAATTAAATAATTAATTTTATTTGATTAAATCTCTAAAGTCTATCTATTAAATTAAATAAATTAAAACCTTATTTGATTTAATCTAACACCATATCTTTTAATTAAATAAATCAAAATCCTTATTTAATTAATCTCTTATCATATTCCTCTCTTATTTGATTTAAATAAATCCATAAATTTGAGTCAAATAGGTCACATCATCTAATCTCCTATTAAATTAATTAACCTTTGATCAATTTAATTTTGAATCATGTTCCATCCTCTAGATTTTGCAAGTTGCACATGAAAATAGATTTAATTCATTTATTAAATTTCTATTTTCCTCACAAGGCATCTTTTGGAATATTCTCCAAATTTGAATTCAAAAATTCCAAGTCAACATGTACATCCAACAAGGCAATAACTTCATCTTACATGTCCTTTGTCTTGAGCCAAGTGGCATTTATTGCATTTTCCCTTCCCTCTTGCAAGTCATTTCAACAAATTTGAAATTCAAAAATATGCATTTATTGGCACAATCCCCAAATCTTGCACATCCTCCATCCACTCATAGATTGACAAGTGGCATCATGCCATTGGATGAATGTTAGTCCCACATTGCTCAAATTTGGACATTCATCCATCTTGGCATTCTATAAATAAAGTGCTCATATCCTCAATTCATCATCCACAAATTATGCAAAGTTATTATGCTAAAATATTTAGCCATTTCCATCCATCACCATTGAGTTCTTAGCTAGGTTTTTGCAGATTTTTGGCTTGGAGCTCTCATCCTTCATCAACAAAGTGGATCAATCATCATCAACATATTAAGCTTGCATCTTAGGAATTGGGAAAGGGCCAATTTTCACATCAAATTGGCACCAATTCCCCCATGGGATCATGTGTTTGCTATTCTAATTAGGATTGAATCTATATTTTCTTGTTTTATTCTGTTCTTCATTATTTTCTTTCCTAATTTGAATTTTGTAGATCGATTTCATGGGGAATCCTTGTTCATGCTTGCAATATCTAACTTAAGGTGTTTGTTCTCTTTGTTTTGCAGGTATTAGGATTGGGGTTCTCACAATTTTAAAGTCAAATTTTACCAAAACATCATAGTTTTCATGGAACATCAACTTTTGTCTAGTTTTTTTGTCATTAAAAAAAACTATATCATTTTGGATAGGATTCTCTCCTCTAGTGCACTATATATATGTTTTAATATTTTTTAAAT
Source organism: Sequoia sempervirens (assembly GCA_007258455.2). Classification (NCBI taxonomy): domain Eukaryota; kingdom Viridiplantae; phylum Streptophyta; class Pinopsida; order Cupressales; family Cupressaceae; genus Sequoia; species Sequoia sempervirens. The sequence goes on from VDFB02047397.1 coordinate 28,458,611, forward strand.
TTCCAATCAACCTCATGTTTGATTATATAAACCTACTTATAATAAATTTTAAAAAATCATAATAAAACTAATCAAAATATTTAAAAAAAATTGAATTCTAGACTCTGAGCTCTATAAAATGATATTTTTTAGATTTTCAGGAAATTACCCCTAGTTGGAACAATTTAGATTTGAAGTTGAAGTTTTTTTGAATTTTCCCCAAAGAGGGGTCAACTGAAACATTTTTGACCAAAATTATTTCCCTCAAAATATCACATAAATTCAACCACAATTCAAATTTTCAATAAGAAAAATAATAATTTTTAGTCTTGAGCGAGAGTGCTTTGCTTGAAACTATGTGTCACATATAAGCCACATGGTTTTGGGTGAAATTATTTTGCCTAAAACTATTTAGGGAAAAACTATTTCACTAGAAACTATTTTGTTGGCTGAAAGTGTGACACAACTTTCTGATTTTACCCTCCTCTAAGATGAGGTCACATGAAGAGACATAGAAAGAGAATATCTCAACCTCTTTTAGCAAGATTTCTTCGCCACCATAGTCAAGGAAATATGGAGTGGTGCATGTGGGAGTGCAAATACTAGTGCAGAAGGCCCAAATGTTGGTATAGAGTTGAAGGTGCCAATCACAATCAATGTCATTGATGATTTTATTGAGTGTTTTTATGATAGTTTTATGGGATGCCTCAGCTTGACCATTTCCTTTGGATAATATGGGGTGCACCACTTGTGTTTGATATGAAATTTATCACATAAGGATTGCACTTATTATTTTTGAAATATTTTCCATTGTCTATGATGATGGTGGATGGAATGTCAAAAAGACAAATAAGATGGTTGAGGATGCATTTGTATATTAAGATGCTAGTGGTGAAAGTGAGTGGAAATAATTCAACCCATTTGGTGAAATAATCAATAGTGGTAAAATGAATTTGTGGTCATAGGAGGAGGTGGGATTAATCTTTCCAATGAGATTGAGGCCCCAGGTAGAGAAGGAACATGGACTAGTAATATGTTGGAGAGATTGTGAGAGTGCATGAATAAGGTCTCCATATTTTTTACAAGCAAGGATTTTTTCCATATATTGATAGGCATCTAATTCCATGATAGGCCAATAATATATTGTGCAAAGGAGTTTCTTGATCCAAGATCATGTCATTTGTATGAGCACCACAAATACCATTATGGACTTATTGAAGTGTTAGGTTAGCCTCATTTAAGTTGAGACACATAAGAAAAGTGTCATCAAAGCCCTTGTGATATAGCATGCCACCAAGGAGGTTATAACATAAGGTGTGTTAAATAAGGGATTTACATTTGGTGGATGATATGTCTAGGGGAATGGTTTGGTTTTGGAGATAGGAATAGATGTCATTGTTCCAAGGAATATTAGTATAAAAAATATCACATATCATGTCATATTTTAAGATATCATAAGTAGGTATGAGAATTTTTCTATAAGAAAGTGATACTCATGAGCTTCATTAGATGTACTAGAAGATATCCAATAATGACCATTGCATTGAAAAATTTGTAGTTGATACAAGAAACTTTCTCAAAATATATATCCAAGAAATATTAATTGAAATTATCCTTCATTTATTTATAGGGTACAAGCTTTTCATCCTTAGTAAGAAACTCATAGTCATTTCTTTTACTACCAACTGTGAAACATATAAGACCTATAAATGTTGGATTTTCCATTATAGTACTATTTTAAAACCAGATATCAATGCCTTATATTTTTATATGTTATATAAACAAGGAAAACTAATGTAGAATACTTTTGGGATGAAATCACCTTGTGGGTGATGAAAATAATGCCAGCACTTGATCCATGTGAGGTAAATGATCTATCAAAGTATAATTTCTATGGTTTGAAATATTCAATGTGAATGATGGATCCATCTGAAAATTTTATGGTCAAACAATGATAGTCTTGAATGAGAGCCTAAGTTAACTAATTTGTTGTAACTTGCCCCTTGATTTTTTTTTGGTATAAAAAATCAATATCAAACCTACTAAGGAGAATAACCCACTTTTCCATTCTATCAATAAGCATTACTTTGGCTAACAAGTATTTAAATGAGTCGATTTTGGCTTTAATATGGGTAGTATCATTAAGCATGTAATGTCAAAGTTTCTATGTGGCAAACACTATTGTAAGGAAATATTTCTCTACAGATGAGTAATTGAGTTCACACTCAAATCATATTCTATTGAGGTTGGAGATTCCATTTTCTCTCCCTTGATCTTTATACTGAGCAAAGAGAGCACCTAGGACATGTGTAACTGAGATGTAGAACAAAAAAGGCCTATCTTGAGTGGGATCCACTAGGACTAAAGGATTGGATAGGTATTCTTTAATTTGGTCAAATTATTTTTGGTATGATTGATGCCCCTCAAAGTTGACATTCTTTCAAATTAGATATGAAAAATGATGGCACTTGTCTAACAGCTAGGGTATGAATCACTTGATAGCTTAGACCTTTCCTTGTAAGTTGCATAGTTGTGTAAGGTTCCTAGGAGGTGTCATTTCTATTATTTATTTTACCTTATCTCAATCTACTCAATGTCACGCCTATAAATAATGAACCCTACGAGTTTGTTTGATGTGGCTCTAAAGACACATTTCTTAGGATCTACTTTGAACTATTCTCTAATCCTCTAGAATATACAACACAAGATGACTAGGTGATCTGCATTGAGTTTTGATTTTCCTAAGATATTATTTGGACATAATATTCAACAATATCATATAGTATATCATGAAATATGATAGATATGGCTCTTTGATTTATGACACCAACATTTTTAGGCCAAATGGATCAAATTTTTAATAGAATGTTACCCAAGGGGAAATGAAGGCTATCTTATGTTGGTATTCTAGTACTATCTAAAGTTGGTTACAGTGCCCTAGAAATCTACCCATAAGGTATTAAATCTCATGGCCATCTATTATATTTGTTATCATTTCAATATTTGAAAGTAGGAAATCATATTTTGAGAAATATTTATTGATATCTCTAAAATCTGTACATGCCATGATTGCTTTGGTTTTCTTTCTTAATGGAACTATATTAGATACCCACTTTGGATAGTCAATAGGATGAATGAATTCAACATCTAGCAATTTTTTAAGTTATTCCTTTACTAGGAGGGACACCTTAGAATATATTTTTCTTATATTTTAACAAATTGGCGTGACATTAATTCATACCACAAGGTGGTGAACAACCAAGGATGGGTCAAAGCTTGAAATTTTAGTGTAAGACCAAGATAATACATATGAAAAATCTTTAATTATAATGGAGATGTCTATCTTCAACTCATAATCTAAAGTAATTGCAATTTGTTTCAACTTATTTGCCTCCTTTGTACCCAAATTTATATCTACAACTTCAACAAGGAGGGGAGGCCCATCTTGAAGTGGAGAAAGAGCCAATGGAAGTTTAAGCTAACTATCAAAAGGCATATTTGAATCAAGTTGTGATTTTGATGGTTCCTATAAAAGATCTACTTGTTCTCTTAGGTATGCAGATAAACTCAATATGATCTAAAATCCATATTTATTATCTCCTAGGAGAATGTGGTCACAAGATTCCATAAAATATAGTGTCATCAACATATTTAAGCATATCCAAGGTAGGAGGACCATGTTGTTCCTAGTCAATAAGTTTGGAGTATTGTAGATCAAGATGAATGGTGAGGATGAAATTATCATGGACTAGGTTTGTGGTAATAATCTCTTTGAAAGGAACACGAATGATGCATTCTTTGTTATCATCAAGATAAAAAGAGGTGTGTCAATAATTATTAGGAAACTCAACAAGGACATCATAATACTAATAATAAGTGTCATATGCTAAGCCTAAATTTCCATCATTTATTGGTAAACCAATTGAATCAAGGGGGCCTTCCTCATGTAAACCAAAACCTTTCCATTTTAGTTCATTTTTATATAAATGGGCAAGGTAATGGGATATTTGTGTTCCTTAAAGAAAGAAACATTATATTAATCTTTGTAAATACATGTAAGATCAAATCTATCTATGTCCTCATCAACAAGATATTTTCTAAAAAGGAAGGAAGTGAGCCTCCATTGTAGTATGAGGAGGGGCTCTTGGACTTTAGGGTGTAGTCAACCAAAGGATCAAGGTGAGATGGTCAACCATGTGATGTGAAGGGACATAGATTTTATGTTCTCCACAACCTTTTTCAAGGTTTTTTAATGTAGATTTTAAGGATTGTTTCTTGGTGGATGGAGCAGAAGATGTGGAAGGTAAGTCATGAGGATTGATATATGAAGTGGATTTGGTGGAAGAAGACTTGGGAATAATGTCAAAAGATGGAATTTATGGTTATTATATTTTCCTAACGACACATTGCAATATTGAAAGGGTTGGATACCAACTAGAATATTAGTTGACACTATTGTATGAATACTTAAGACATTTATGGTATGTAGAGGGTACAAATTGCATGGTATGGATCCATGGTTGACCAAGTAAGATACTGTATGGAAGGTCTAAATTGAGGACATGACATAAGGTATGATTTAATGAGGGTCCTACCTTAATTAGAAGGTAAATAGTGTTAGAGTAATCATGAATTAGCTAATGATTAATTAATCTTTAATTAATTATTATTCTAATTTATTCTCATGCACTTAAGCTAACTTAGGAGTTCTTTATTAAGTTAACTAAGTGATTTTCTATTTTAACTGAAGTGAGCTATTATTAGATCATTATGTCTTATCACATGTGATGCTTACACTTGTCCTAATCTAATCTCTTACCATTTAGGGTTGCTCCTATATAGCACTCAACCCTCATTGTATTATCACTATGGAGATTTACTCTCGAACTCTTAACCTTTGAGGACTCTTGTTTTCCTTGAAGATTCTTGAGGTTCTTATGTATCTTTTTCTTGTTGAGGAATATTGTATTCTTTGTTTGCAAATATTTTGCATGGAAGGTGTCTTTGTTCATTGTTTGATCCTGTGGCTTATGTTTTTCACAATTCTAACAAATAGTACCATTTGAATCTCTCTTTGCATTATCATAAGATTTTATGTTGATAGTATAAGATCCTAAGGCTTCTACTATATAACGAAAATGTTTCAATAGTTGAAGTGTACATATGTTGAGGCTTGACCCTTATGAGCACACATTTGATTTTATGTTTGGAAATGATAGCCTCAATATGGAGGAGATAGTTATGTATTGAGGAGACAAAAAATTATTTAGATTGAATGTGAGATGATGTTCTATAGAAAGATGACCAACAAGGGTTTGTAAGCATGAAAAATCAATATTACTACAAGGACTTGATATTATTATAGCGTCCAATTTAAGATATCCGAGTGGGGGATGTTCAAAGGAGCTCAAAGATGGAAATATATGCAAGAGTTCACTCAAGGGGGTCAAGGAGGTCATATCTTTTTTGGGTTTCTAGATTGGGTAGAGTAGGACCTTGGATTATGAATTTTCCATGTTAATTTGTGACAACACAATTAGGTGTTCTTATTTTAATAGTATGAACTCATTAACCATATTGCTCAATATTCCCAATAATAGAGTCATAGGTGTAATAAAATTTGTGTTGATGGATTGTGTTTGTATGGGAGTCCTATCCTTGATTTTTCCATTGGTTATGCATAGGGAATGGTTTTTGATATATTGCCAAGTTGTGTTGATTAGGAAAGGTGTTTGATGGTCCTTCAATTTAATTTCACTTTTATCTATAAGGTCTTGGATACAGTGTTTCAATTTCATACATTTTTCTCTCATGATCTTTGATTTGATTAGAATTGCAATATTCACCCCCCTTATACCAAGAGGAATTTGGTTTACTATTGTCAAAGGATTTGGTAAGTGGAAAGGAAACCATGTTAGCCTTGACTATTTGATGAAAGCCTACCTTGATAGGTTACCCTAATGGTGTGAATTGTCTCCTTTTTTGCTCAGGTTTAGAAAGTGAAAATGTAATGATGATGGATGAGGGTTGTTAAATTTTTTATTTACATTTTAAATTAGTGACCCAATCTCCAACTACATTCATATTCTTGCTAAATATTTTAGGTTTATCATTGGAAATTTTTGATTTATCATTTTGGTTTTGATCCTTGGAGTAAAGTTTTATATCCCCTTTTGCAATGAAGGCCTTTTAAATTTTGGATTCATCTTTTGATGGTTTCATCAAAAGAAGTGATATAATAGACTTGTATATGAAATTTCATTTCTAGATTGAGCTTTATGACAAATATGTGTACTTGCTTTTTTGGTATTTATCATGAAAACCCACTAGCCAAATCTCTCCAACATTGAAAGAATGATGAAAAATTTCCCCTAAATTTTGTTTGATATTAAATAGGTCCATCATGGTCAAACCATGCTCCATTTTATAGGAAAGTTGTGTAACATTTTTATACTAGATCTCCAAAGAACTTGATGGACCCCTTAGGTTGGTGCAAGATCCACTTGAGTGTTTTCCTATGACATAAGTTACAAGGGAATAGATGCAATAATTATACATGATCATGTTCCATTTATTGGCTAGTCATGAATAATTATTTTGCATGCTCCTTGGGATCTCCATTTACCTTGCAATGCCCCATGGCACACAACTAGTACATTAGTCAGACAAACAATTTTTTTTGAAAGAAAAACATTGATGACCAAGGTAAAACATAAGTCATATTGCACACTATTGTGCACACAAGTGTTGTGTCAAACAAAAAAATATTATGACACTAACAACTAGAACAATCTCACCATTTCTACAAGCAATGTGGCACAATAGAAGACTTACCAATTACGGGATGGAACCACTATGATGAACCTATATGATGGGAAATGGCATCCAAATGATAGTCAAGTACTAACCCATGATCACGATCTCTCACAAACACAACAAAAGGGTAGGATGAGAGAATAATAAACCTTGAATCCTCACCAAAAAATTATGAGCTCTTACAAAACCAAAGGAAACCCACACAAATGGTACACCAATTAGGAGTTATCATCTCCACTAGAGGATACAACCACCAATTTTTAGAATGAGGGTAAAAATCACATTCAATACAATAAAAAAACCTTACACAACACTAAAACACAAGGGAAAACATTCACAGGAGGTTTCCTTACTAGGAGGTACAATCTCTCTACCCACCATGACAAGTCATTTGCAAGAAAAATTCTTCCCAATATAAAAGGTGTCATAAATACCTGTGTATAACTATTGTTTGATAAATAAAAATATGGGAAGACTCATTAGGCCAAGGAGAAAAAAAATTATATACAAAGTTTCACCAAGAACTACCATAAGACCTCATTATCTGATAAACAAGGTTTATGATATTTCTATAAAGATTCAACTGTGTAGTTTTTGAGTCAAACTCATTGACCCATGTTTCATGAGTAGTGGTTCACAAGAACCCATCTCTCATGATATGAATGGTCCACTTAGCACTCATTACATATAGGTGATGCTCATAGAGGTGAAGCATTGGGCCTTCTTAGGAGGTCACCCATCCCAATACTGCTCCAACTCAAGTACACTTAACCACAAAGTTTTCCCCAAGGTTAAGCCCACTTAGCTTGCAACCCCATTTGTAAAACCTTTATCAAGTGTTGTGCCTTATGAACCATTCATTATAGAGCACCTTTAGCTCATCAATTGATAAGTTGGAGGTATTTTCCACAGCATGTCAAATTATGATATTGCTATCAGGATACAACAGCTGCAACAACAAGTGTTGATTTTTACCGGTGAGCGGGATCAGGCCTGCCAATAGGTTTTGGCTATTACTGCTGAGTGGGACCAGGCAAGAGAGTAGGTGGTCGCCATTATGGCGAAGAGGAACCATGCCCGACAACAGTTACAGGTTGTGACTGTTGAGAGAGACCAAGAGATTGGTCGGCGACATCAAATAGAGGCCATGACAACAGCCTCCCAGGGTAGGATAGTTTCAGCGAGATTATATAGGGAGGCCGTGATGGAGGCCACATAATATAGGATGCATTACCACTAGGATGTACCACAGGAACTCAGACAACCTGAATTTTCATAGTGTAGTGATGCACGACCAAGAGTTGAGGAGCAGCCTGAGAGGCAAGCCGGAGAGGGTAGCAGTCATCAAGGCTAGCTCTCATGTATAGACATTTTTTTATTTTGTTGCCCCATTCTTTTACATAGATATACATTCATGGGATCCTTTTTGATAGCCTCATGGATATTGTATTTATGATTGATATACATGCATTGATCCATATTTTGTACCATGACATTCATTTTATATATATATATATATATATATATATATATATATGTATGTATGTATGTATATGATACAAAGGATTCTATATGATGTTTTCATCTTATTTCATGCTTATGATGTATGGGTGCATATGATATGAGATGTTTATATTTGATCATGTATAGATGCACTTTATTTATGCCTATGCGATATGCAATGATATGTGATGGATGGATGCAATGTTATGTTCTTTTTTAGTATCTTTTCATGATATGCAAATGATATTGATTCATTTCTTTTTGTATTTTTCATGTAGTTTATGATGTGATGTATGCATGTGGATGTATGGATGGATAATGCTTGTGTTTATGCTTTATGATATGATATGAGATGTATGCTTATGATATGTGATGCAATGATTTAAGATGCTTAGAATAACAACCCATATTATTCATCACAACTCAAATGATAATGCAGAATGTATGATGTGATATGCAATGATTATGCTGATGTATGTTTTATGATTATGCTATGATTATAAGATGCATGTATGTTGGTGATTTTTGGATGTAGGGTAGATGCATTGATGATTTTTTTGTTGACTATCATGATACCAGGTTTGCGTTGAGAGAAGATAGAATAATAAAGAATGACCGTTGATTTCGATGATTGCTTCAAAAATCCAACAAGTCTATGATCCATCAAGACTTTATTAGAGATGGTGACGAGACAATGAGGATGAATGCAGGATGATGAGTTGGTCACATTTTGGGATTGGGATTTTCCATCGTTCTTTGTTGTTTGATATAAAACATAGACATGGTGCATCAAGGTATTGATAACCAGGACAACGTTGTATCGAGTGTAATGGACTTTGACTCGACAAACATATAGGATAGTTCTTGTTCACACCTTGACATACAAAAAACTCATTGGAATGAAAGTTAGAAGCTTAGAATACATTGGACCAAAGCATACGCAATAGTCAACAACGTACTCCAAACAACCTTCCTACACACAACTAAGCAAGTATGCACCAAGATTATTTTACAAGAGTACCCACAAGCATAGCAAATGAAAGATAGTGATCGATGCCCCATTCCTTTCTCTCTAAATTATTTTGATAGAAATCATTGAGAGGTCCTTGGAATGGGTCATTAAGATAAATCATAAGAAAAGATCATAAACAAATAGTCAGTGTTATGTATATTTCTTGCCTAGTTTAAGTTTAGCTAAGGTGATATCTGATGCTAATGTCTATTGTATGAAGGATACATCCTAGGACATGTTGATCAAAGGTTGTTTGATGTTAGGATGATGATGCTAAGTTGAGTTGTTGATATACACTTTATTGACGCATTTACCTATGATCTAGACTTTAGATTTTGACACTTATGTTTTCACTTTACGACTCGCTATACTTGTTTTCTATTTGTTTTGCCAAAGGTTGAAGGTGACGATCAATTTATTATGGGTGAAGGTTTATTACGGGTGAAAGTGAAATGGGATGGATGGTTTTGGATTTTTTGGAATATTTTAATGTTTTTGGTATTTTGAAATGTTTTGAGGCTGTTTTTTGGTCTTTTTAAAAGTTTATGTGAATGTTTATGTTTTTGATTTTCTGAGGTTGTTTAGGGTTTTCCAAGATATTTGACATTGTTTAGGTTTTTTTGAATGTTTTCTATTGTTTTTGGATTTTCAATTTTCCAATGTTTTTTTGTGTTTTCTAATTTTCCAATTTTTTTGAGTTTTCTAAATATTTGGATGTTTAGGGATTTTCAGAATATTTGGATGTTTAGGGATTTTCAAAGTTTTGATGAAGAACCCAACCTAAAGACCTATCCTAGGGGTCTCGAGGGCTGATAAAAGATAAGCTTTGCCTATGTTATACACGTAGAGACCACGTAGTTCAACTGACACGACTTATTAACAAGATGAGATATGAACAGGTGAGAAATGTCAATTTATTATGACGAACTCCTAAAGGACTGACTTAGGGTGTCTCGAGGGCACATCAATGATGGCCTTGCCTATGTTCAAGCTCACAAACAACGTAGTTCGACAAGGGGACTCTATTTTTTGGACTTTTGATGTTTGACCTTTTCAGGGATTTTGATGTGTTTTGGATGTTTTGAATTTTAGTTGCATAGGATTTTGTAAATGTTTTTGGGTTTTCTAATGATCTCTTTATGAATGTTTTTGGATTTTTGATGAGATTTTACTAATGTTTTTGGTATTTTCTGATAATTTTTGATGACCACAAGATATACAAGAACCCGATACGATCCATGAAGAAATTCCCCCAATGTGACATGTTAGACTACTTTGATAAAGGAAAAATAGACTGACCTTTGGAATATTCCAAATAGTGCTAAAGGGTTTATGATTCCACGACATCAAGATGTGATAAGGACACGGTTAGGCGATGGATGAATAGGATAAGTGATGTGATGGATGGAGGTGCTTTATTTACGCAAGGTGCCTATTTACTAGGTTTTCACCAAGGTACTTGCCCAAAGCGCCACTGAAGTGGTTTTCACTAGAGGACAATTACTTTTCTGTAATTTTTTCAATCCTTTTTCTCATTTTTTTTGGTTTTTTGATCATTTTTTGTTTTTTTTGTATTTTCAGATTTATACCCTTCAAGACTAGGCATAATTTTTTTTTGAGATGCAAGCTGTTAGTTGGCTCCTGCAAGGGTTCACCTTCAAGCATAGATAATTGGTATGCTCCTGATCCATAGCTTGCTGTGATGACGAAAGGGCCCAAGCAATTAGGCTCAAACTTCCGTTTGCTATCTTGATCTTGAAGGTTCTTTTGATTCTACTTCAAGACAAGATCCTCTATCTGGAATGACCAAAATTTGATCCTCTTGTTATAGCTTTGCTATATTCGGTTTTCATATACTTGCAAGTAATTAATAGCATCGAGACAACGCTCATCCAGGAATTCTAGTTCACTTAGTCGAGATACTTTGTATTCTTCCTCGATGAACAGGTTGTACATTGACACTCACAATGATGGGAGCTCAACCTCAATAGGCAAGATAGCTTCTGATGCATAGACCAAGGAGAAAGGGGTTGCACCTATAGGTGTGCAAATACTAGTTCAATAAGACCAGAGAGTGGGATTTAGCTACAGATGCCAGTCATGATCGACTTCATTAACTATTTTCTTCAAGATTTTCAAGATAGTTTTATTTATAGCCTTAACCTGGCCATTGCCTTGGGGATAATACGAGGTAGAGAATTGGTGTTGGATATTGAATCTTTGGCACAACTCTTTCACATCCCGATTCTTAAAGGGTGTTCCATTGTTTGAGATGAGAGTTTGTGGAATGCCATAACGACAGATTAGGTAGTTCAGGATAAATTTGGCAATTTGCTTCCCCATTATATATGTCATAGGAATGGCTTCAACCCACTTAGTAAATTACTCAATGGTGGTTATGATAAACTTGTGGCCATTGGATGAGGTCGCGGTGATTTTTCCTATGAGGTTAAGTCCCCACTGTGAAAAATTCCATGGTGTGATCATGGGTTACAATTCTTGAGTTGGGGCATGAATCAGATCTCCATGCTATTGACACTGGACACACTGCTATAGATACTGATGGGCTTCCTTTTCCATGGTTGGCCAATTATACCATGTCCTCAATAGTTTCTTAGCTAATGTCATGCCGCTAGAATGGGACCCACATATGCCATCATGTATTTATGTTAAAGCATTTAAGGCTTCCTCTTGGTTAAGATATCGTAGTAATGTCCCTTCGATGCTTCGATGGTAAAGGGTATCACCTAGGATCACAAAATGGGATTCCTTTTTAACAAAGGTTTTTTTAAAGTTCGAGGTGATATCAGATGGGAGGGTTCCTTTGCTAAGGTAGGTAAAGATGTCATGGTACCATGGGGATCTAGGACCAATAATGACACATGTGAATTTAGATTCAGGGATTTCGAAAGCTAGTACGAGAAGTTGTTCTACCAAAAATTTATATTGGAGGACATTGTTCAACATGTCTAATAGTGATCCAATCATTTCCATGGCGTTTGTTGCTCTGTTATTTATTCAAGGAATCTTCTCAAAAGTTATGTCTATAAAAAGGTTCTTAAGATTTTCCACCATCTTCTTGTAAGGAGTGAGCTTGTCATCCTTAGTTTGATAGTCATCATTGACTTGGTTGATAACCAACTATGAGTCTCCATAGACTTTCATCTTTTGTATCTTCTAGTGAACTGCTATCTTTATACCCGTGATTAAGGATTCGTACTCAATAATGTTGTTAGTACATGGAAATGATAACTTGTATGACTTTGGAATGAAATCACTTTGGGGGGTGATGAAAAGAATTCCTGATCCAGATCCATGTTGGGTATATGATCCATCAAAGTACATCTTCCACTGAGCTATGAGATTAAGGAACACTGATTCATCAGGGAACTAAGATATTAGAGGGTTCTCAGCATAGATAGGTGCTTCTGCTAGTTGGTCTGTGATCACTTGTCCTTTGATTGCCTTGCGCTCCAAATACTCTATGTCAAATTCTATTAAGATCATCACCCATTTGGCCATTCATCCTGTGAGAGTTGCTTTGGATAACAAGTATTTAAGTGGATCAATCTTTGTAATGAGCTTGATTTGATGTGATAGCATGTAGTGCCTGAATTTTTGTGAAGCAAAAACTACTGCTAGGAATGCTTTCTCAATAGGTGAATATTTCATTTCATATCCCACCAAGGTTCTACTGATGTAGTAGATTGCCCTTTCCTTTTCGTTTTCATCATACTGTGCCAAAAGAGCTCCTAGTCCTACTCGTGTTGCTGAGATATACAAGATTAGTGGCTTGTTTAGTATTGGTGGCATAAGCACTAGGGGTGTCAATAGATAATATTTGATCTATTGGAAAGTTTTATCACATTTGTCATCCCACTTGTAAGTTATCCCTTTATGGAGAAGATGTGAAAAGGGGTGGATTTTATCTGATAGCACTGTAGTATACCTTGTAATCCTCTTATCTGCTTTAGTGTTTGCAGTGTTTCCATGTCTAGGATGGCTTTTACCTTTGTTGGATCAATTTATATCCCTCTTTGTGAGATGATGAAGCCAAGGAGTTTCCCTGATGTGACCCCAAAGACACACTTTTTTGGATTTAGTCGTACCTTTTATTCTTCAAGCTTGTCAAAGATGGGTCCTAAGACTTGTATGTGCTCACTTCTTTTCTTTGGTTTTTCAAAAATATCATCCACGTAATCTTCAACTGTTTTGTGGATCATGTCATGGAAGATGAGGGTCATTTCCCTTTGATAGGTTGTTGCTGCATTCTTTAGCCCAAATGGCATCACATTCCAACAATAGTTTCCCCATGGGAAAGTGAATGTAGTTTTATGTTGATCCTCCTTGGTGATTATGATCTAATTGTAGCCTGAAAAACCATCCATGAGTGATAGCATTTCATTCCCAACTGTTAGGTCTATAATGAGGTCGATATTCAGAAGAGGTAAATCATCCTTTGGGCATGATTTGTTTAAGTCTTTGAAATTAGTGCATATTTTGATGCCCCTAGTTGGTTTTGAGACTATTACCATGTTTGAAACCCACTCAAGATAACATATCGGTTGGATGAATCCAATGTCAAGAAGCTTTTGCAACTCTAGTTTGATCAAGAGTGCTATCTGAGGGTGCATCTTCCTTAATTTTTGCTTAATTTGCTTAGCTTCAGGATAAACTGCTAGGTGATGTACAACCACTTCAAGATCAAGGCCTAGCATATTTGTGTATGACCATGCAAATTTATCTCTTCGCTCTTTGAGGAATGCTGCTAGGTTATTTTGTTCTTCATCCAACAAGGATTCAACATAGAAGGTGATCTTAGGTGCTTCTTTTTTTCCCACATTGACTGGAGTGACCTTTTTTGCTAGTATTGTTGACTTTTTTGGATGCATTGCACTAAGGGGGAGATTCAATCCCTCATCCTTGGGCACCTCAGAAAGGTTTTCACCTTTGATGCATCCTTTATTTTTACTATTTTAGGATCAGAGAGTTCCAATAGGTGGTTTTCTCTCAAGGATCTGCATGTTAGTTGTATTTCATTTATTTTGCGATTGAAGGATTGAATCATCTCCCCATATTATGCTCCTATGTCGAGCCTACTTTATGATCTGCCCATGGTGAGTTGGCATGGAGTCCCATGAATTTTGAGATCGCTTCATCATTTTTGAATAAATCTAGAATTGGTGGTCCTTGTTGGTCCATGTCAATATGTTGTGGGTAGACTAGGCGTATTTCAGTTGGTTGATTACTTGGAATAAAGGATGTTATGGATATCATAAAGAGGGTGTTAAATAGGTATGCAACATCAAGGGGAAATTCATCTAAGGTTGTATCACACAATGTAGGTAACCAAGAGGAAGCCTCAACTTGTTTAGTGGAAATACCTTTTCCAATAAGTGTGACCTTGCTAGTAGTACAACCTAGGCCAAGATTCTTTAGTCGTTTCTCAGGAATGATGGGTTCTAGCAAACCATTGTCATTCTATCCTAGTTTCTCATTTTTGTTGTATCCCTAATTCTGCATGAGTTGCAAGCCTTTGTTATCATCTTCCATGGTAAGAATAGGGACAAGTCATTCATCTTGATAAAGGAGTTTAGAGATATCCTCCTCATTTACATCTTCTTGACTCAAATCCCCCCACTTGGTGAAGGTAGTAGCTTCCATTTTCATTGTTTTGGGTTCTTTTGTGCTTGATGTGGCTTTCCCATGAGATTGAGGAGAAATAGGTAACTCTCCTAAGAAAAAGGTGTCTTTTAATAGCTTGTAGTTCCCACAACCATCATCTTGGATCACTGCTTTGACATCAGGTATGCTCTGCACAATGGGTATTTTTACTACTGAGGTAGAGGCCAAGGATGTTGGGTCAACAAATGAGCTTGGTGGTGTAGGCCCTTCATCATTTTTGGGTATTTGGGGGATTTTATAAAACTTGCCTTCAAGACTTTTGTAGTAGTAAAAAGGCTCAAGATCTCCATGGATAGTAATTTCTCTGCCCTCAAAAGGAAACTTCACACATTGATGATAAGTCGAGGCTACAAATTTTAGAGCATGGATCCATGGTCAGCCAAGTAGTATGGTATAGGGAAGATCAAGATCAAGCACTTGACATGTAGTTTTTGCAATGAGTGGGCCTACTTGGATGGGGAGTGCAATGATACCTTGTGATACCCGTTCTTGGTCATCATATGCCCTGATGGTGGTACTCTTTGTATTCTCAATAGTATCTTCTGAATAGCCCAAACTTTTGATCAACTAAAGCGTACAAATGTTCAGACCAACACCTCCATCCAACAAAACTCTTTTGACCTTATTTTTATGAATGACAACCTCAAGGTGTAAAGCACGATTATGAGATGGTTGTGATGGTAGGTCTTTCTCTAAGAAGGTGAGAAGATGATTGGTTATATGCCCTACCATAGCTTGAAACTAATCAGTACCAATATCCTAAGGGATGGATGACTCAGACAAGGCTTTCTCCAATATTTCCCTATGTGCGGGGGATAACCTTAAGAGTTCTAAGATTGATATCTATGCGAGGGTCTACTTAAGTTGGTCTAGAAGATTGTACTTACTAGGATTAGATGTGGGAAAAGTAAGTTGTGTCCTAGATTGAGGTAGGACTCCTTGAATGGTAACTTTGCCATGTCGTGTGGTGACTTCACATTCCGTACTAGCTCCTTTGATGGTGACCATAGTAATGATGCTATCATAGGAGGAAAATACATTGGAATAGGTATGTTGCACATTTGTGTAATCCTTAGATTTGTCATTGTTATTTTCTTTGTTATGATCTAGCATAGGGTTCTTGTATATCTTAAGATCCTAATTCCCAGCTAGTACCTCAACATATATGGTATTGTTTTATATGAGTTCTTGGATAATGTTTTTGAGCCTCATGAAATTTGTTGTTTTGCATCCTTTGATCTTATGAAAGACACAAAGGTCCTTCTCGTTATACTAGGATGGTTTCTCTTGTGGTTCTTGGTAGTTTTAAAAGTTGGGAAGTGTTATCATATTTGATTCTACCAACTTCTTCATGTTTGTTTTGATGGGTTTGGATAGTTGTGTGTACTTGCATTTAGGATAGTTGTTCTTGTTAGGGGTTTGCCTTTGCATTTCAGTGTTATGGATCTTATTTTTCTAAGGTGTTATTTGCTGCATAGTTGGTTGGATGTTGGAAACCTAATTGTTGTTTGGTCTAAGAGCACTTAGTATGACCTTAGCATCTACCACACCATCATTAGTTACATTTTTGTTCTTTTCCCAAACACGAGGTTTCTCATTTGAACTAGTTGATTGGTGATTTTCTTTGTAAGCTTGAGTATTTCCCTGTGATATTAGAGCTCTCTCGATGTTAAGGGCTCTAGGGCCAAGCTCATCATACAATGTGATGCACTACATTTTCAAGTGGAATGAAAGATTTAGATCTATATTGGCTATGACGATCCCCACTTGTTGTTCATCATGAAGAGCCCACTTGCTTTTACTAGCTCTTTGTCTCCACCGTTGTAAGAAATTAGTGAAAGTTTCCCATTGGTTTTGTCTAAGAGTATACAATTCTTCTAGACTAATGTCCATGTCCAAATTGAAGGAGAAGTGATCGATGAATTTGTTAGTAATTTCTTGGAAAGTTTTGATACCAGGAGGTAGAAGGGAAAACTAATCCATAGTAGGACCTGTTAAACTTTGAGGGAAGAGGAACATTAGATAAGAATCATTGTAAGCTACCTCCATGCACATGATGTTAAATTATTTGATATGGTCCACAGGACTTCCTCTCCCTTTGTATTTTTCAAATTTAGGGATTTCAAAGCTGGGAGGGAATGGTACCATTGCTATGTTTTAGTCAAATGTATAAGGGCACAAGTTTTATGTAAGGGGCTTCTTTGCCTTGCCCATGCAAAGATCCTGCATTTCTTGTGAGAGCACTTTAAATTGTGATGCTAGATCATCTTGCGGGTTGGGTGGAGGAACATATGGTGGGATGACGAATGAGTTGTATGGGGTGTATGGTGGTGTAAGATTTGGTGATGGTGATTGGGGTATCAATGTATATGTTCCTAATACATTTGGATTGACGATGTTCAAATGAGGATTATAAGAGGAACCTCATTGCTATTGTTGGGCATACTATTGAGCTAGTGAGGCTTGTTGTTGTGCCACTAGGGCTTGTTGTTGGGCCTATTGTTGTTGCTATGCTACTAAGGCTGCTTGATGGGCTTGATATTGTTGTTGTGCTACTAAGGCTACTTGTTGTTGTTGTGCTAAGGCTGCTTGTTGTGCTGCTAAGACAACTTTTTGTTGTTGTTGTTGTTGTTGTGCTAAAGTTGCTTGTGTCGTTGCTAAGGTGGCTTGCTATTATTGTTGTTTTTGTTGTGCTAAGGCTGCTTGTTGTGTTGTTTGCTTGTTGTTGCTACTATTGTTGTGCTGCTAGGGCTTGTTGATAGGCTTGTTGTGCTTGTTGTAAGGCTAAGACATGTGCTTGTAATGTGGGATCAGGTGGTTATTGAGACATTTGTGGAGGATTATGGATATTGATGTTTTGAGTGGGTAATGGATTGGTGATGAAATGTTGGGGATTCCCTTGGTTCAACATTCCTTGTAAGATGTAGAATGAGGTGGAGGAATGTATGTTTGAGATCTTGTTTGATTTGGCATAGTAAAGGGGACTGTGGGAAAAGATGAGGATGGTGCCATTAAATTATGTGATGGAAATGAAACACTAGGACCTTGAGTCCATTGGTTGAAAATATTTCCTTGTCCCATGTCTTGAGGATTGCCTTATGTTAGGGATGTATTATTGGTGTTGACATGATTTGTTACCAAGGGATTGCTTTGAGATGGGTTGATGATGGATGGTGTGGATGTGTTTCGCAAAACTAATGGTATAGATGAACCCATTGGAGGATTGGGTAAGGATGTCCCTATTTTCTTCAAGGGTTGACTCTGTGGTATGGTATTGATATTCCCTTGTGCACTATTTTGAGATACCTGATCCACACCGCTTTGTGTGATGGTAGGAACATTTTTGGTACTCATGGGTATGGACAAAGAGGGATGCCCTTGATATGTCAAAGTCATGGTTGTGTAATGAAGATAAAGAGGTGTGTATATCTATTTAGGATCTTCAGGAATGGGAGGAGCACCAAAGCTAGGTGTCCAAGTGGTTATGTTTGATGGAGGATTGGTTTCAAGTGTTCCCATAAGTGTGATTTTTTCAAATGAAAGAGCATGACCAAAGTATTTAGCAAGGATTGTTTCAATACTAGGAATGTAGGTTTGACTTAGCCCTAGGGATGGGGTTGTGAATCCTTGTGTTAAATTCTATGCCACAAACATGAGGGAGATAGGAGCTAAATTTTCAAAGGCTTGATGTTCCATTATTTCCTCCCTAGTGAGTTCAAATGGGTTGTTTGTGATATCTTCTATCTCATATGGTTCTGATGGTGATGAAGGTTGTTGTGATGGTGTAACTTGACTTCTCAGATCAAATTCTAAAGGATTTGGATAACTTGAGGTAAATGTCACTTTGGCTTTCTCCATGATTCTCTTGTGTTGTGATCTAGTCTTTACCATAAATGTTGTGTCACCTTTGGGAGAGTTGTGTTGGGATTTGTGATGTTTGAACTCTCTAGTTGACTCAAATCTAGGTAAAAGAGACGATCTAAGTCTTTTGGGAGCAATTGTGATAATGGGGGATGAAACGATGACTGATGTGGAGAGTGATCTTTGCAAACATTTTGGGACAACACTTTTGACTTTCTCTTTATTTTTTGATGTTAGGATAAAGGATGTTTATGAACTTGTAAATATTTAGGGTAGACTCATGACCTTCAAGATGAACTAGTTCAAGGATGATAACTAGCTTGTCTAAATGTATGGAAAATGATGCATTTCACATACAAAATAGGGGGTTGGTTCAAGATTTTATGTTTAAGTCAAAAGATGTTGGTGTATTCAAAATTTTGCAAAGTTGGATGAAGTGAAAGATGAATTTTAATGAAGGGATAAGTGAGATGATTGACCTAATGTTGACTTGAAGTGAACCTTTGTTTTGACAAGACCAAAGTAGTGAGAATGATGCTAGACCTCTAAAATGTTTAAATCCTAAAGACCCAATATTGACTTAAATGAGAGGATGGATGGGGATGTTTAGACCTATTCGGTTCCTCCTAGCTCGAGCATAAAAGTTCCTTAACAAGTGGTAACGATTGTGATAAAGTATTGAGGCCCACTTCCTACTAAACTGTGAATTACGATACCTACGTTTGCAATGATGGGATGGAGATCTTCCCCTATGGGTTTTGATTATGCGATGGATCATTTAGAGGAGTTCAGTATTGTGAAAAAGACCAAGATTTTGACTCCAAAAGAATGTATATAATTCTGGATTGTTTCTTGAAACATGTCTGTAAAAGTTTTCTACCAACTTGTCTCTATTCTTGTGAAGTGCTAAAAGATGTTTCTTGAGAGCTTTTGGACTGAGATGCCTAAGTCTAAAATGATGACCTTGTTATCATAGAATCTAGCAGCGCTCGATTCATAGATAACCCCCTGTGAAACTTGTCTATTTCTTAGGTTCATGAAGTTCAAGCACACAAAACAAGGTGATTTTCAATCCACCTCGAAGTGCATTCCAAAGCCTCAAACAGTCAATTTGAGCATCCCCCTATGTTCGCCTCGCAAAGTCTCACTGATCATACTTAGTTAAATTGTGAAAGATGCAGTTGTGCCAAAAAAGTGCGCTCTAACTCATCCAATTTTTTGGCTAAGTGTTGAAAGTGCAAGGGTGCCAAAAATCAGTGACCCTGCATAAAAAGTGATTTTCCAAAAATGTGCAAAAGCGCTAAAAAAGTGCGCTCTTACATAGTGTTGCCAAACTTAGCCAATTTTTGACTATGGCATTATTTTTGGCACCTTTGCACTTTTTCCATACTTAGTCATTTTTTGACTATGGTGCTGAATTTTAACACCTTTGCACTTTTCTTCCAGACTTAGCCAATTTTTTACTATGGCATTATTTTTGGCACCTTTGCACTTTTTCCAGACTTAGTCATTTTTTGTGCAATGGTGCTGAATTTTAGCACCTTTACACTTTTGGCAGTTTTTATCTTAGTCTCTTCAAACTTGCTCTATTTCCATTCTGGACCCCGTTTCTTCGCTCCCGCATCATTTTCCGTGCCTAGATGCTCGTTTCACGCTTGCTCAACATCGTTTCTCGCTTCCCAATGCTAATTTTTCTACTAAATTCTATTGATTCACCATCCTTGCAGTTTCTCTCCAGATTTCATCAAGTGATCCTAAAGGTGACATCTTTTGATCCAATGAACTATCTTAGATCTACAAAGAAGCCGTTATGCAGCAAGTTGAGGATGACAGTTTTTCCCAAAGCCTCAATACATATCATTTGCGATATACGGTTGACACTTGATAATCACAAGACGCATCTTCGCGGGTGCAAGAAAATCCTTTCATTTGCTAGAAGGTCGTTCACAAGAGCTCACACCCTTGTAGATTACACAATTAGCCCAGATGATGCGTTCATACAGGAGACCAAGAAGAAGTATGAAGAATCCGCACCCAAAGCAAGGAACCATGAAGATTCTTGATCTCTGATGTTGAACATTTTGATTCTTTCCTCTATGCATCTTGTAAATATTTCTTGACATCTTATATGTCTTTTTGTAAATTGTAATTGCACCAAGTTCGAAGATGTAATCTTTTGAAAACAAATTACACTTTGACTTTGGTCCAAGTTAGGTGAGATCTCCTAAAATCACTCACCTAACTTTCCTTGGTTTCCTCAATTAGATTCCTAATTTTGCTCATCCCTCTTTCTATATAATGTGAGGGATTTCTATTGTAAATTTATCCTTTAGTATTTTGCAACGAAGTGCTGCCCTTTTTGAAGCAGAATTGTGAAACTTTGTGTTCATGCTTTGTGAATGAAATTTGATCAATAAAGAAGAATATTGCAAACAAGACTTTGTGTTGGATTCGATAATCTTGTGAATTGATCTCATTTGGTGGTGATTAGCTTATGGAATCTGAAGGACTCTAAGTAATTCATGTAAACTTTGTGTTACATCCTTAATTTAGAATTTCATTTGTGTTTTGTTTATCTTTGGTTGAATGATCTACAAGACTTTTTGCTTGTAATTGTTCATGCTCTTTGGATACTTTGGTTGAATGATCTACAAGACTTTGTGCTTGTAATTGTCAATACTCTTTGGATACTTTGGTTGGATAATCTACAAGAATTTGTGCTTGTAATTGTTCATGTTGTTCAAGGAATTGCTGCGTCTAAGAAAACTTTGTGCTTCTAATGTGACAAACGACACACCTATCACAAATCCACCATTGATAAAGCTATGGAACGACTTTGTGCCTTTGTGAGCTTTCCCTTTTATTTTTACTAGTTTATTGTTAATCACTTCTAGTACCTCTACGCTTTGCTTTGACAAGATAGAGGTATTGGCATCACTGCTCATTTTTAGTTTAGAGTTATTGTGAATTGAGAACTTCCAATAGTTAAGCATTGTAAACATCTTCTTTGAAAAAAGAGAGACGGATGAATGTAACACACCCCCCCATTTCGTAAGTATTGTGTACATTTTGTAATTACTTGTTTCTTTTACTATCGCTTCTATCAGCAGTAAGAAGGGCGCCTCCCCTTTCTGAGAGGAGAGATTTACTTCTCACATAGCTGTGGCTAAAGTCCTAGTTGTGTAATCTATCGAAAAGCTGATTACATAATTTTCACCCAACAGACCTGTAGACCTTACTTTAGGGATCCTTACTTTACATGAGATCATGCATAAACAAATTAAGTTTATGGAAGAAAGGAAGATATTTATTGCCATGAGGGTGGTGATTCCATCCTCAATATCAGCTTGTTCCTCTTCATCTAAAATGGTTGTTGTATTTCTCCACTGGGTATTTGTTTCTTTTATTTCAAAAGTGAAGCTTCTCAAACTACCAATGAGATCAGTTTGTTCTCCGTTAATGAGTTCAAAATTTGGTTGAATTATAGCACCTAAAGATCAAGTTGTTCAACAGGAGAAATTGGTCTCCAAATAGTCATGTGGGGTTCATTTGTCAATTTATCTTGCTTAATGAGTTTATTTTACCACAATCACTTGTCTGGATTAAGTTTTCAAACTAAATGTTTATGTCAAAAATGCCATAACTTTCACAATGTCCATTTTATCAGAATCGTGAGGTTGAAGCCATAATTTCCTATGTTGTCTTTGGAAAACATGGATTTTGATATAAGCCAAGATATTTAGAAATCTCTAAGGATAAAATCCTTAGGACAAGTAGCAATATCAAAGCTTTTTCAAGAGGTATCCATATTTAGGCCAAAGTGTTTGAAATTTTGAGGAAGATAGTGAATGTTTGTTTTTGCATCGTTTTGGAACCAAGGAAAGTATTAAACTGACTCACAATCATTACAACGCTAGGTTCAAAATGGCTATATTTGTTGAGTCCCCACTTGGATTTATCCAAACACTAAACAATACAAACAGTTAGAGATTTGGCGACACTGGATCCCCTCCATGACACACACTTCTCAGGACCACCAAATCTCAAAATCCTTAAAATTTGGAGATCAAAAGGATTTTTTTCTTCTATAATTGGATAGTATAAATGTGGGGCAGCTTCAGAATGACATTCTTGCACCAACAAATATTAAGGGTTTTTGGATTCTAAACAAGGGTTCATAGTAAGGGCTTCTAGTTTAGGGGGTGCAATGATAAACTTTGTCAAGAGGTCTCCCAACCCTTAGAACAAGGGCTTTACGCATCATAAAGATACTGGGGGAGAGCTATCATGTATTGCTTCCCCTTGATCACAATTTTCATTGCAACCACACATTTATATCACAGTTTGGAAGAGCTTGGATTTAGCTCGTTACCACTTGGGTCGTTCCTTCCTTTTGAAGTGGGAAGGAAGGCCCTCTAAAGATAAACAATAGCAAGGAAGTACATCCGTAGTTTGATCATCTTTATTTGTATGAACAAAGAGAGAACACACACTATGCCTTTTCCCCACACTCGCAAGGGGGTTCAGTTTTAATCCAAATTGAAAGATGTAGGTGATTATACAAAGTGTTATGGAATGTTTCTATTTCTCAAGGTTTCCAAATAACGCGAGAGAATTGCATACGCATCCAATAACAACATTGTAAATCACATAATATAACAAACAATTGTAAATTTTAACCCCTCAAAGTAGTGATGAGTTCGTTTTAAGCACCAAATGAAATATGAAGTTGTCTTGTTCAATTTTAAACCCAAAAAACAAATAATGAGATGAGGGTTCAATTTTAATCCCATTTGAGCATTCATTTTAAATCCAATGGAAATTTAGTGCATGTCCTAAAGAAAAAAGTAGAAAGCATAAAATTTGGGTTATAATTTCCCCAAATCATCAAACGCTTGTTACAATCACAAAATTTTAAGATAAGAAAGGATTTCTTCACTTTAGCTCCATGTCATTCAACCTGCAAAACCCTGTTAGTCTAACAACCAGAACATAGTTAGAAGTGCATCAGTGATTTGACAAATCGAGAAAATTAAAGCACATGTCAAAATAAAATGATCATAAAACTTCTTACCCTGGTTGGGTGTTGCTGCACATGATAGCATCGCAATATGAGGTTTGGACATTGCTCTAGTAAATTAGTGTCGCTCTGCAACAGAAAATAGAGAGCACAATAGCATCAAGATTTTGTCAAGCGTCGCTCTAATGGATTTGTGGGCATCACCATTTGAAGTCTTCGATACCTCTATATTAAATCGATGTTGCCATATTTTAAATCAGTGCTAGTGCATTTAATCGGCATCATTGTTTCAAATTGCAATAGTGTCGCTATATGGCGACACTCTTCAAAGTGTGTCGTTGTTTGTGATTTGGGCATTGTTGTATCTTGCAAAAAGAAAAACAAACAGAGTTTTAAGCTAAAAATTGATTAATTGACAGTTTTCCCTCCTAGCGTGAGAATGTGAGACGAGGATGATCAGGGTGGGTTGATTACGCTTGATCCATGATGAATCGAAGCATGACTTAGCCACTACACCTCAATCGAAAACAAGATCATTCAAATTGAAAGTTAAACTAAGCATTTACAAAAACTAAAAGTTACAAACTACGAAAGTAGTTAAATTCATACTCTAACCGATTTGAAACTTATCCTATTTTTGAATTGGTGTCGTGTTGATGTGGAACATCGACCCTTTCCCAATCTCGTGATTAGTGATCCTATTTCAATCGATTCTATGGAAGAGAATCGATGAAATCATTGTGATAAAGTGATGAAAACCTGATTTATGCTAAATTAAACATGATGCAATCTAAATTAACATGATTCTATGCTAAAATTGATCTAATTATGCAATTGCTAAGCTAAAAGATGGAAACCCTAATTTATAAACAACCTAAGATGGATGCATGGAAGCCATTAATGGATATCTTAAGATATTATGCAACTAAAATGAACTAAATTAACCTAAAAGTGAGTAAATTGAGAGTGTGAGTGTGAGTGAATTCAACAACACGACTTTGCAATTGAAAGATTGATCCATTTTTCTCCAAATAGTGTCCTATTTATAGGAAAGCAAATGAGAAATGGAGGGTTGAGATCGAAAAGATCAATCAACAGTCAAGGATGGAAGGAAGAAGAGGCATGGATCATGGATTCTCATCAACGGATGAGAATGCATGATGGGTTTTAATGAAGGGCTCACATTTGCTCCAAACAAACACACTTTTAACCTGCTCACACAGGTTAACAGTGACTTGTTCAAAAGGTTAAAGGTTTAGCTTGCTCAAGAAGCCAAGTGAGTTGATTGGAGGAGAGAGAATATTCTTTGGAGTATTCTCATGGGTGAGGATAAAAGATATTTTGCAAATTAAAATAAAGTTTTAATTGTGCAAAAAAGGAGATAAGGAATATTCCCCTTTTAGAGGAAAAATTAGTTTAATTGTTAATTAAACAAGGTTTAATTGTACAATTAGGGGATTTGAAGAATTAAAGTGATATTCATTAAATTAAATGATTTAATGAATGGGGGAGAGATGGAAATGATATTTAATTAAATAAATTAGGGTTATTTAATTAAATAAGATGACTTAGAAACTAAATTAAATATTTTGATTTATATAATTTAATGAGATGAAATGTTAGCATGAAAGGGCATGAATTAACCTGATTAAATTCATTAGATTAATTGACGAAAATGATGCAATTAAATAATTAGCTAGGCTAATTCAATTAATTAAGTGAAAAGAGGATGAGTTTGAAGAAGAAATGATGTTAATAAACCTATTTCAACTGTATGATATCATTCATGACATTTTTCAATGTCTACAGGTCAATAAACACAATTAGGGTGAAAGTTTAGAATTGTCACCTTTTTTGTAAAGAAAATGACCAATACAAATCTAACTTTTTAACTTGAAGCACCTTAAAGTGACATATGCTTTAAATTTCAAAATGGTATATAATATATATTTTTTAAGCAAAAGGCATTAAGCATGTATATACATTAATATATAGAAATAGATATTACAAAATGTACGCCCAATAGCTCTTTCTAGCCAAAAATATGAGCATGAGAACTTGCAGCTGATAAAATATTGCATTCCCTTGACCCATACAGACTAATAATTTTCCTTTACACACTATTCTTTTACTACCCAATATTGTGATTTGTCCTATATTTGAAAACCCTATATAGCCATAAACACCATATACAAAATTTGCTAAGTAATCCCCCCTTTACAAAATACCATAGACTAAATATGCTTTAGCAGTCACCACTTTACTCCTCCATTATATCAACTTGGATTTAATTCTCACCCTGTTGTTCCTGGAAATCACACACAGTTGATTGTGTAGGTGGAACAACATTTAGATTGGGAATGTGAGGTTGACTCAGAGGTTGAGAAGTGCTGACATTATCTTGATTATCCATCATAGGAATAGATTAAGTCACTAGAGCAAGAGGGTCTTCAATTGCTGGGGCCGATGCAACAATGTGAAATGGCTCATTATGCTCACGTGATAGTAGAGCTAATAGAGCATTCACCTTCTTCCTTATCCTCTCTGCTAAGTCATCACTTGCCACACCAACATGTCTCTCAAGTGCTTGCTACAAATATCTAAAAATTTGCATCTCTAATGTATTCTTTATGGCATCATATACTGAAATGTATGCATTTCCATTCAGTAAGAAATGATGTGGGAAGAGGCCTCTAATCTGGTCTTGCCCTTTCCACATGTCATACGCTTGCAGTGCCTTGAGGAGCTTGTTATCTTGCAGATAGAATTCCCTAATCACCTTACCATCAATCAATTGAAGTAATGAGAGAGACTGCATCAAATCGAAGGCATTAGAAAGAAAGATAGAGATTAATTGCCAAGGGAAGATAACCCTCCTTGCCTGCAGATACAAAATTTTATCTCCAATGATTCTCTTCACACTTTTCCAGAATTGGTAGCAATGGGTCTTGAACACCTGGCTGAGCTATGCATCACCAATTGACTTTGAAAATGATAGCTCCCATTCATTTATAGGCACTCAAACTCTATAATTACAAGGAAAGTATTCCATCTAATCCTTTCGACAAGCCCTGCAAACTTGGAAACAACCATGAATTTTTCCCTCTTCCTTCGAAGAAAGCTCTCGATGCATAGCAATTACTAGAAAACCCTTTTGCACTTTGTTAAAATATGTGATGAAATATGAAATAGCTTGGGAAATGGTTAAATTTTACCCTTCACATGCTTGGCTAGGATGACACAATAGTGCATATGTCATTTTTTCCTTCGCCAACGTAAGGCACTGCCAAACTTCACAAAAATCGGGCCATACACATGCTGCAATATTATTGATGCATCATCATTAGTAAAAATGCTTCGTACCCCCTTACACCTGCAGTCATACAAAAAAATGTTAGCATTTAAAATAATTTCCTTTCACTCACTTGGTGAGATCCTTTTGGCCTTGATAACTGTCCCTCACATGTGTCGTGAATAAAGCCAGTATCGTGCCTCCTTGGGACATAAATTTTTTGACATGCTCATATGATTTATTCATAGCAAGATGATCCAGGTAGAGTTTTCAAATCTTGTACCAACCCACATTTTTAATCTAAAACTATCTTGGCTTGCCAAAGCTATTTGCTTGAGAAGCTAATTGAATCACTAACTTTAGTTGCTTTCATTTGGAAATTCGAACTATGCCAAGCATTTCCCCCTCATGATTACACATTAAACTCGTTCTTGCATGTTTAACACAACCCAATGTACTTATGCATTTGAGATGGCATTATCTTAATTTTTGTTTATTGCTCTTCTATCATAGTTGTAACCATATTTTACAACCTTTTAACAAAGCATGATTTTTTAGCTACACCTTTGCACCATTTCTTTTGCTACTAGCATAGCTAAGACTAGAAATGCATCAACCTTGACACTATCTTTTGATATAGTCACTTCCTCCTTTTGACATCCCAGATTTGCAATTCGATCAACAAACATATTCCCTTCATGATATGTGTGTGAAATATGGAAAGATTCAAACTTATCTAGCAATGCCCAAACATTCTGCATAACATATTTTACATTCCAGTTGTGACAAGTTCTCTCCTTGCATGCATTTATGACTATTAGCAAGTCACCTTCTATATGAATTTTAGATATGCCTAGATGTCTGGCAAGCTTTAAACCATGGAGAATCTCCATTGATTCTACTATATCATTTGTGCCAAATGGAAGATCAATCAACTTAGCTGCTTTCAATACCCCACAAAAGTCCCGAATACACACCCCTGCACTAGACATATCCAGATTCCCTCTTGAAGATCCATCAAAATTCAACTTAAAGAAGCTTGATATCAGGGGTTGCCATTTAACTGAGCTCCTATTAATCCTTGTCTTATGAGGTTTTTCGAAACTTCCTTTAAAAGGTAGACTTATGCCTTTCCAATTCTTTAATATACTATCAACCCATGATGTGAAGAGAGAACTTACATTTTTGTGATTTTGAACATATGCATTTACTGCTTCTATGACTGATTTCTCAATTATAACTATAACATTCTGAATTAGAGAGGATACCTTTCTAAAAATACGCTTATTTTGTTCCCACCAGATAGAATAGATTACTGTAGCTGGGATTAAGCACCAAATGCATGCAAAAAAAGAAGATTTATACAACATTGGCCAAGCTGAGAAAAGATCCCAAATTGTGTTTGGAAAAGGGGCAAAAAAACCTATTTTGTGCAATATAAAATTCCAACAACGCTGAGCATAAGGACACTGTAAAAATAAATGATCAACATCTTCAAGTTCTTCATCACATAAAACACATTTGAAAGGCTCAACAAATCCTAATTTGGTGAGCCTATCGCTTGTAAGAACCCTTTTTCACAGTACTAACCATGCAAAGCTCCCTACTTTTGGAAAAATCATGTTGTTCCAACAAAAAGAATAAGCTCTTTGCAATTGAATTTGAACATCTTTGTTAAGGAGTGATTTATATTCTTGCTTGACTGAATAACATCCATCTCTGAAAGGTTCCCACATGATTTTATTGGATTTTCCAGTTAGAAACACTACTCTTTCTGCTAGAGTATGATGAATGAGATCCTTTTGAGCTAATGTTATTTGTGTTTTAGAAAATTCCTTCCATTTTACTCTACCAGTTGCTATGTCTACTGAACAAACATAATCAACTAGCCTAGTACCTCACAACTGAGATAACACTAGAATGGCTGATTGCAATTCTTGAATGTCCTTCAATGGAGGATGACCATTCCAAGAGTCATTCCAGAAGTGAACTTCTTCTCCCTTATGCATTCCCAGGAAATGTATGATGTGACAACTTTCCAACATGAAACCATAAAGCTCTACATAGCAGAGCCATTAGGGGGATTGGATATTGTGAATATTCTTCCCAGATTTTGATTATCTAAATACTTGGCCTACATTATCCTACAACATTTTGAATTTGATTTTGTGAACATTTTCCATACCAATTCCCCCCCAAAAGCCATGTTTCGTTTGGATATATTATGCGTTCCTACCTCACCTTTGAATTTTTTAGAAGACATGCTATCTAAGGAGATTAGGGGAACCTTTTTTCATTATTCATATTCCCCTTCCATAAGAAGTTTTTGATAATCTTCTCTATTTGTCCCACAACTAATTTTGGGGCCTTAAGGACAACTATGAAATAGTTTGGAATTGCTACCAATACATGCTTTATTAACAAAATGCGGCCTGATAATGATAACCATCTAGCCTTCCAAGCTAAAACTCTAGACTTAATCCTTTCTATAACCTTAGACCAATAAGATATCTTATTTGTTCCCATAAAGAATAAAATTCCCAAATACGTGCATGGCAGTTCTGCCACCTGGAAGCCTAAAATATGAACAATTTTCCTTCTGATAGATGTCTTGGAATTAAAAACATAAATCTTAAACTTGTGTTCACTTAATTTTTTCCCTGACACTAAAGAATACATTTCTAATATGAATTTTATTTGTTTGGCCTCTACAAGATTTGCTTTCCCATATAATAAAGTATCATCTACAAAGAGGGTATGCATAACTGAAATGTCTGATTGTGGAATGTGTATGCCTTGCCACAAACCCTGAATATGAATTTTCTTTATTGCCCTACTCAATGCCTCTGCCATGATTATGAAGAGAAATGAAAATAAAGGATCCCCTTGTCTTACCCCTTGCATGGCGCTGAAAAAGCCTAAAGGTGACCCATTTATTATAACCAAGAATTTCAATCTTGATATACAAGACAATATCCATTTACACCATTTATTGCAAAAACCAAATTTAGCCAAGACTTTCATTAAAAAACTCCAATCAACCCTATCATTCGCTTTCATCATACCAAGTTTTATGATGAAGGAAGATAGGTGATTAGAATTAATGATATGAAGCACTTCATGTGCTACCAATTCTCCCTCAGTTGTCTCTCTTCCTGAAACAACCCTTCTTATGATATAATTTTTGGAATCAAATGTTGCAGCCTTAAATATATTGCCTTTGTGAAAATATTATAGATTGTATTACATAAGGAGATGGGTCTGAACTCTGCAAAAGTCTTTGGTTCCTTTGTTTTTGGAAAAATTGCAATGTTTGTAACTTTAAAATGTTTCAACATTATTCCAGATTTATGTGACTCTTCCAAAGCTAAAAGCAAGTCAAAACCCAACACATCCCAACACTTTTGAAAGAACAAGGCTATGAAGCCATTCGACCCTGGAGCCTTATCCGGTGAAAGTGAAAAGACTACCTTCCTCAATTCTTCTAAGGTGAAAGGTTTTATTAAGCCCTCATTTTCTTCATGAGAAATGATGCTTGGATTTGTAGCCAATAGCACTTGCTCATCTTGATTTACTTGCGTTGTCCCCTTCTTGGTGGGGCTAGAAGGTTTTTAAAGAATTTGACCCCTTCCTCTTGAATCTCTTTTGCATTTGTAATTTGATTCCCTGTTGTAATTTAAAAATTATAGTTTATGTTTGTAATTTAAAAATTATTTTGATCTAATTTTGTACTAAATTGAATATATAGTTAAATTGTTAAAAACATTTAGAAAATGAGGTTGATGGGCCTCTAATTTTTAATATAGTAAAATTTTATTTTTTACTTTGAATTTTTCCACTTAGCTAGCTTGCATAGGTAGTGCATGGAAAAATGTTATTTTCAATAAATATGCAGTTTTTAGTAAATTTATAAAGTCAACTTCATTAAAATATAGCACTTTCGATGTGCCTCCAATTTATGTCTTAATTGTTTATCATAAACAAAAATAAATTATACTCTTTTGGTGAGGATTCTCTTCTATAATGTATCATATATTTTTTTATTTTTTAAAATAATTTTTAGTATAAATGTTAATATTTTAAATTATCTATACATTTGAATTTAATGACCTACTTGTAGTAAACTTAAAAAATAAATTACCAATGATAATTAAAATATAAACAATATATTTTCAAAATCTGCACTCTTGGATCTACCAATGGGATTTTTTAGATTGTTTAGAAAATGAGTGTAATACAAGACAATTTTACAGTAAGATAGGGATTTTTATTTAAAATAACCAAAAAATTGGCATCATGCCATTTTGACTAAAATGGTCTCAAGCAAAATTGGTCTATAGTATTTTTTGAAAACATACCTTTGTGTATGGTTGAAAGTTGAAGAATCCTAACTAAAAGTGTTTAAGTTGGAACTCTTTTAGGTGAAACTTTTGAATCCATGTAGGCACCACAATGTTCACCATCATTTTGCATACAAATGTTTCAAGTAATTTTTTTGGGTGAAACTGTTTTTCTTGAAAACCCTAAGTTGGCCTAAAGTGTGACACGACTTTAAAATTTCACCCATTAAGTACAAAGTAACATAAGGATTAAATGTGGGGTGTAAATGGATTGGAATAAAATAGATCACATCAAACAATATTTGATAGTAGCATAATCATACCAAAAATAGTAATTAATAATGATATAAATTACTTAGCTATTTAATCAAAGATTATACCAAGATGGTCTTGATCAGAAGGTGAATGAGCTCTGCTAGGGTTTTTTGTGTTTGCAGTCATCCTTGGCCCCTCTTGCGTCATATCATGCCTTACGTGCAAGATTTTCCCATTTACTGTGTACGTACGCATTTACTGCAGACTTATTGGTTTTATTATGCCTTCAACCGGTTCTAACCTAGTAGTTCTTGTTGGTGTTGGTAGTTTGACAACTCTACTCAATGGCTCCCCCTCCAAACAAGTGACCACATAAATTTGTTCCAAAAGTGTTTCACGAGGTAAGTCTTTTGACTCCTTGATTAATGTGGTTCTACCCTTGCCAGATTTTTATTTTGCATGTCAACAACTTGAGCAACATACTCTTGTTGGTTATTTTATTGGGAGGACTCCCCCTAAAAGTGTGCTTAAAGAATGGGTCCACAAGGCTTGTGTCCCTCATGGGGTCTGCCTTGATATGGTCCAAAATTTAACCAAGGGTTTTTTTCTTTTTTTCTTTGCAGAGGTCAGTCATGTTTAGACAATCCTAAATCATGGTCCCTAGTATGTCTAATCATCTTTGTTGGTTTTCCAGTTGTGGACCCAGGACTTTGTTGTCTCAATTGACACCAAGTTGTGGGTCCCGACCTGGATTGAATTTATGGGTTTTCCTTTGCCTTGTGTGCCTTTTTTGCAACATATTGCATCCTCTCTGGGGAAGGTCATTTGTATTGAACCAGATAGGTTCTTTTAGGCTCGACCCTAGAAACGGGTCTGTGTCAAAGTGGACCTTTCACAAGATTTGAAGGAGTCCATTGACATTCAAATTGGAGCTCTCTAACATACCCAGGAAGTCACTTATTTCAATCTGTTGAACACATGTTATAGGTGTCAGTCCATAGACCACAAGATTAAGGACTACCCTTTGGTAGTTCCTCATACTCCTTCACTGCCTTGGGATCCTGAAAAGCCCTGTTAGGCGGATAGTTCTGCTGCTAAATCAAAGGAGAAATGGACAATGGTTACAAACCGTAAAAATAAGTCCAATGGCTCTGGGACAGCTTCCAAAGTCCTTGAGCAAGCTAAAGAAGTTTCAAACCCTTTGGTAAAGGGGAAAGAGGCCCAAGTTGTCTCTGTTAATACTTTGGCACAACCAAGGCCTAAGGCTATGCCTCAGCCTATCGCCATCATGATAGCACAACCGACTGAATCTCCTCCTGTGTCATGAGCTCAAAGGTGGTCTTACAACCCTTCTCCACCTTTGGAAGATGGAGAATATGTGCAGGAGAAATGAAGATTTTCTTCTCCAAGTATTCAAATTGGTTAAGCTCCACTAGTTTTTTTGCAGAATAGCTTCTCTACTTTGGTTGAAGAGTTGGACTTTGATGATATGGAGGAGTTTCACTCATGAATTTTCTCTCATGGAATGTTTGAGGTCTGAAAAACCTCTCTAGGAAGTATTCCGTTAGGGATACTCTATAGAAGTATATTGCTATTGAAGTGCTTTGTCTCCAAGAAGTGAAAGTCACTAGCTTTTTTCTCGCGTCGACTTGCCGGTCTATTTGGCTAGCTAGTAAATTTTTTTGTATTGATCATGAGGCTACGCGTGGCAGAGTCATCACCCTTTTGTCCCCACAGTGGCATGATTGTGTGGTTGATCATGGGTCTGACCCCACACATCGACTTGTCTGGATTCTTCTTAACATTGATAATCATTCTTTTGGGATTATTAATGTCTATGCCTCGAATGATGCTGTTGAAAGATCTCTTCTCTGGCGTTGGATTGCTAATTCACATTCAGTTGCTACCTAGCTCTTGTGTGGGGATTTCAATATGATTGAGATGGCGTACGATAAAGATGGTACTCTGCCATTCAGATGGGTAGCTGGTGAATGAGAGGCATGGTTTTACATGCATAGTAAATTGGGGTTGTTTGATCCCAATATTGGCCGTCATCATTCTCAATCTTTTTGGCACACTTGGTGTAATTATAGAGTTGGTTTTGATAGGATATTTAAGTTCCTTGATCATGCCATGATCCTGGCTCAACATTTTTTCTCCTTTGACAGATCTTTACTTCCAGTTAAGTCATTAGTGGATGTGATGTTGTCAGATCATTTCCCCAACTCTTTTTGCATTGAATGGGAGTTAAGATGGCCTCATACCTGCAAGACCTAGTTCTTCCTAAAAATGTCTTTGCTGCATCATTAGCCCACACTGGCCCACATTCGTACGGTTTGGAATTCGGAGTGTAGGCCACCTCACAATACAGGTTGGATTGCTTGGTGGAATGATGCCATCACTTGCACAACAAGGTTTCTTCGCATTTATGGGTTCCAGCTAACCATCTTTCATCGTAGGTCTTATGAGGTGACCAGGACTGACCTCTGCTTAGCCACCGAGGCTCTAACAGCTAGCCCCTTCTCCCCTTCATTACAAGTCAGGGTGGCGGAATTAAGGCACATAAAGAAAGTGGCAGATAATTATGCTGGTAGAGGTGCACAAATCAAGGCCATATTACACTAGTTAAAAATTGGCGATCGTGCCTCCAAAGAATTTTTTCTGGCCCTTCATGCTAGGCACTCATCTCCTAGTATTAAAAAAATCAAAGAAGGCACCTAGGTTCTTTCTGAGCTACCTAACATTCTCCAGGCCTTTTTTAGGCATTATGAACAAGTATTCACTACTCAGGAGTACACATCGAAGTGACAACAAGCTCTTTAGGATTGTCTTACTGTTGTGCCAAATAGGCTGTCTTCAACCTAGAAAGCCTTTTGTGAGCAACTGGTCACAGTTGAAGACCTGAAGGAGGCTGCTCACACCATGGCAGATGACAAAGCCCCGAGCGTTGATGGCTTCCCGTGTGAATTTTACAAAGCCCTTTGGGATTTTGTTGGGCACGATCTACATAAAGTCTACCTTGAAGCCTTTCATTCTAAAACCCTTGGAAACATAATTAATAAAGGGAATATCAAATTCATACCTAAATCTGGCGATCTCGAGAATATCTGCAATTAGCGGCCTATCACGCTCCTCAAATTTTCCTACAAAATTAGTGCTAAAGCAGTTGCCTTAAAAATCTGCCATCTTTTGCCTCAAATTGTGTGCCTAGAACAAACTAGTTTCATTAAATCCAAATTTATTCTGGATAATATCATTGTCGTGTGGGAAGAAATGGAATGGGCCATGCGCTCTAACCAGAAAGCCATTTTCCTCAAAATAGACTTTGCTAAAGCCTATGACTGCATTGAATGGCCTTTTATTCTCACCATGTTGGTTGTCTTGGGGTTTGGGCCTAATGTCATTCAGGTTGTCCAAATGCTTTTCTCAGATGCCTATGCTTGCATCACCATTAATGGCTACCAGTCCCTTGCCTTCAGCTTGTTTCACTCCATCAAGCAGGGTTGCCCGCTTTCCCCCTCACTCTATGTGCTTGTTGTTGAAGGGTTTGGTTATTTGTTGGCTAATGTGGTTTCCCAGCAGTGAGTTAGAGGCATTTCTTTGCCCAATTCATAGGCTTAACTTGTTAATGGCCATTTTTTTGATGACTCTTTCCTCACTCTCCTGCAGGAAGAACACAATATCAAAGCTTCTTTGGAATGCCTTGAGATTTTTTTCCTTGCTTTTGGCTCTACCATTCAATGGCATAAGACCTTATGTTACAGATAGTCTATTCTTCCCACTCCCCAATGTTTCAACAGTATGGCTGGAAGTGGATTGGGCCAGAGGAAATCTTTTGATTTCTGGGCATTCCCTTTGCCTTCCAGGCTTCCCCAACAAAGTTATGGAAAGTTGTTCTCTCTAGAATTGAGAAAAAGTTGGCTTACTGGATTACCAAGCCTCTCTCATTGATTGAAATTTTTTAGGTTTGTTCCAAAATTTTTGCTGCTACGCACATTTATTATTCTTCTTGTTGGGCTCCTTTGAAAGCCACTTACGCTAAGCTTGAAAAAATGCTACACAACTTTCTTTGGGCCTCTTCTGAGACTCATCAAGGGTTTCACCACGTAGCCTAGGATTTTTTCTGCCTACCCAGAGATTTTGGAGGGCTTGGCCTACTCTCCACCCAACAACAAGGGATTGTCCTATGTGTGAAATGGATAATCAGAGCTCTTACTAGAAATGAAGCCTTAAAAATTCTCCTCTAGCATTGCATTCAGTCCGGCTTTCCTATTCATAGACTGACTTGGAAGGGGATTGGATTTCAACCCCTTCTAGTTATAAAGGAACCAGTCTAGATTGGGGGAAATTTTGTGGCCAAAAGCATTTGGAGAGCTTGGGAAGCAATTAAGCCTTGGATTTTGTTTCCATGATGGGCTTTCACTCAATCAAGAAAATGTGTGGTGGTCACCTATCTTTGCTAGTAATGGTCAGCTGCTGGCCAAATCACCTTGGCTTAAGGCTTTAAGATTTTACAAGAAAGATATCCAGACCTTGCAACATGTGTTTCACAGACCCATGATGTGTATTATGCCATGGGAAGATTTTTGTGCTCATTACAGACTTCAAAACCAAAACCATGATACTTTTGATGGTTTGGTGAATGCTATTCAAGTGAATATGCTTCATAAGGTGGGAATTCATGGTACCAAGCCTTGGTGGAAGGACTAGAAGTGGTACCTAGACACCCCTTTTAGAAATTACAAGCCCAGGCTTGGTTATTTATGGCTTTCACCGCACTTTCCTATGATTGAAATTTTGAACCAGCAATGACATCTTTAGTCCTCCTTGTCTGTTTGGCGTAAATGATTCTCTTCCACTTGGTCTGCAAGTGTTGAGCCTAAGCTCACCCACTTTTCTTGGTGTATTCTTTTCCAAGGATTACCAGTGGGGTCTTGAATTGTTCACTTGGGGGTCTAGGACCCTCGGTGCCTATTTTTGGGCAAGCTAGGTCTTTTAAGCATCTTTTTCTGGTTTTATGCCAGAGCTCAATAGTTTTAGAATTGGATTCATGACTTCTTTCGGCCTTTATGGCTGGAGCCATTCTCTTGGCACATGGTTCTGCTAGGTGACTCACCTAGACTTCCCGCTAAGTATACCCAGCTTTGGCACACGTTCAGGGTGAAAATCCTCTTCAGTATTTAGAAAGATATAAATTCCTGCATATTTTCTCACAATCAAATTGATAAAACTGTTTCTTTGTATTCTAAAGCTATTATTTTCTCTAATGTGCTTTTACAGATTCAAGTACAAGCCAATAAAGTTGCACTTGAGGTGTCTCACCTCCAGGTGCTCCTAGACCATTGGGGCAATACCTTGTGTATTGTGGCTTGGGGCCCTCTTCGCTCACCTCCTTTTGTAGTTGGTCATCTTCACAGGGCCAACGACGGAGTGGTTTTGCTAACCCTCGCTCTCAAGCTCCTCCTCATTGTGGTTCCCACCCTCCTCGGTGGTTGCGTTCTCCTCCTTTGTAGGGTGACCTAGGGTGGCCCTCTAGAGGGGTGGCAGGGAGTGGCGGTGGCACCTCTGGTAATGCACCTAGTAGCGGCTCTAGTTGACCAGACACTGGTAAATGATTCTCGCGTCTGGTTGTGGCAATCTTGCCTTGGCACGAGGAAAAAGAAGAAGATAAAGAGAAAGAAGATGACGATAGCTGGGGTCCTCCTAATGTCACTCTAGACTCTGCTGATGTATGGGGTAAAAAATGGATGACATAGACCCTCATGGCTCTATTGGCACTGCTCTGGCCGTTTAATGGCCTTTTTATTTTATATGTTTGTAATGTTTATGGATTTTTGGGCTAGGCCCAAGTGGCTTTGATTTTTTGTTTTTCTAGGCTCGGCCCGTGTGACTCTCGGTGTGTGCCTTCTTACCACCCGCCCTTTTTTTTGTGAATATGTAACTTTATCTTTATTTTTATATAGATAGCTACCTACTCATCAAAAATGATTATACCAATGGATGAAGAGAATGAGATTGGTATGCTTTGGAATTCAGGGATATGCTACACATTCATGTGTATGAATGAGAGTCATAATATACTTCTCTATGATGTTTTGGCTCATCTTCATATTTCTAGATCTAGTTTGCACTTCCATGCTTACTTTGTTCCTATGAACTTGTGATGGTCTCTAGATTTTTTTCTCTAATTTTATTGAAAAGTAAACTACTAGTTAATGAATTTTTTGTCACACTTAGATTTTTTCTATTAGGCTAGCAATATTCAAAAGTAGGTTTAAAGAAAATAATATTCAAACATGCATGCGAATTCTAGAATGATGAGTGAAATTAGATTTGAATGATTGTTCTCTTCAATACAATAAATGTCTTCTAGTTCCTACACAATAGAATTGATTGAATGCATGATTGTAAATGGTGAAATTAAATGTAATGAATTTTTTTATACATAAAAATAATACCAAAGTGTGAATATTTGTGCAAACTTGACCTTAGAACAAGGAGTGAAATGTGGCCAATTAGCTAAATATTTGATTTTGATATTTATAATTTAGTGGATTAGGATTATGGATGTGAGGATGACCTCACACCCATCGACACTACTTGTGTCTAGCAACCAAGTTTGATCTATGTTCTATAGGATTGGATTATGGATAAGATTGAATTTGTGATTAGAAATAGGTAAATAAACTAATTAGACTAGGATCATTTGTACATAATCATATGGATATAGGCAATAGCATAGGGCCAAATGCACAAAAGGATATATATATGGGCCCAACTATGCACAAAAAGCGTCATTTATAGCTATATAAATATATGTAGACATTGACCCAAATTAGGGAAAAAACTAAATGAGAAATGCAACAAGGATGTATTTTTCTCCATTACAAAGAGTAATCAATAACACAAAATTTGGATTTGGTATTTAAAAGAAGTAAAACATCCAAATTATAGGGCTTTTTTGTTGTCTTCAATATTGTCTACTGCCAAGGATTGCTCAACTGGACTCAAGCCGTCGTGACTCAATTGTATGACAACCCATTAAAGGTAATTACTAATAGTTGGCCAACCCATATATTATAGTGCGAGATCAAATAATCATCTATAAGGTTACATAAAGGATAGAAGTTAGAGCACATCAAAGTTTAATTTTTCCAGCATATGTCTAATCTATGGCCATAGTCTATACCAAATTAGTGAAGTCAACTTAGAGCAAAGCAAAGAAGAATATGTTGATTCTAATCTATACATCTAACTATCATAGTTATTTTCTAATATTGAGGCACACAAAATTCAATAACATAATTGATTTGTAACCATTTCTTGGGCATAGAACTAAGTTATCTTATCCCACTCATTGTCATTTTTTAAATAACTTGTACACTTATCAATTGATCAATAATATAACATTTGTTCACCTAAACTAATTTATGCTTATTTGTATACATTTAATTGGATTAACCTAGATGGCAATTTAGAAAACAATTATTTTCTTTTTCAATATTATTGATTTCATGAAATGTTAATGTTTATTACACATTGAGTGAAATATAAAATAGTAATGATGCATGGATAGGTGACTTCCATTGAAGCAAAAAAAAAACACTTAAATCACATATAAAATTTAAATTTAAAATTCATAATAATGAAGACAAAGAGCATGTGTTCGAAATATACAAAATAGTCTATTGAGATTATGTTTGTATCTATATAAATGTATTGAAACCTTGCCTTAAATTAGGAACAAAACTGAAAAGAAAATGCAGCAAGAATGTGTTTCACCATTGCAAAGAATAATCAATAGAAACACATTTAGATTTGATGTTTAAAAGATGTAAAGAAACTACATTCTAGGACTTGTTTAGTATCTTCAATCTTGTTTATTGTGAAGGGGTTGTTCAAGGGTACTTAGCCCTCACAACTCGATCATATGGTAAATTATTAGAGGCATTTATCAATATTAGACTGACCCACATATTCTAGAGATAGATCAAACAACCATCTACTAGTTTTTACAAAAGCTAGATGTTAGGACACATCAAAGGTCAGGTTTTCTAGAAAAGGTCTAACTTGTGGTCATTGATCTATATCAAATTGGTGAAGTTCACCTAGAACAAAATAGAGAAGAATATTCTAAGTCTAATGCATACACTTGACTATTATGACATTTTATGATCCCAATACACACACATTTTAACATTATAACTTATTTATAACCACTTTTCAATACTAAATATTAATCTTTTCTAAATAATGTATACCCTTATCATAATCTATCTCTGATTTATTTACCTAAACTAATTTATACTTATTTATGTAAATTTGATTCTGTTAGCCTTAAAAACATTTATTTTCTTTTTCAAGATTGTTGATTTCGTTCATGTCAATGTTCATTGCACCTTGACTGAAATAAAAAATTGTAATAATGCATGGACAAGTGACTTCCACCGAAGCAAAAAGAAGAGACTTAAATGATGGATAAAGTTCCAACTTAAAACTTCACAAACAATGAAGACAGAACATGTGCATAGTGGGGATTTGTCTACTTAGTTACTTGGAAAATGTGTTCTAAATCTAGAAGATATTCTTTGAAGACTATGCTGTCCTTAATTCTCTCTTTGAATTGCAGTTATGCCCTAACTTGGAAAAAACCCAGCATTTTATTAGGCTCAGTGACAGAATCAATGAGATATACTTAACTTACTAACTATTCAGGTATATTTTAAGATACCCACTTGCTACAATGTCAAAATAAATGGGTGAGTTAACGTCTTTCGAGATTGCATCATTGAGTATATCCCTACATTTGTGGGAGACCTGCATATGCATTTAATACTGGCTGCCTGGAGAGGTTGATGTTTCCCCGAGATAAGCATTTTCTTCTATGCTGTCATTGCATATGAAAGCATTCTCTACATATACCAATGCTTAAGTGTCCTTGAAATGATCCAAGAAACAATTACTTCCTCTTTGTTTATTGTAATTGCCTTGGCCTCTTATAACCATTGAGCAGTTCCATGCACAGTTAGACCTTATATTGTGTCATGTTAGTAGGGATAGATAGGTAAACACAGGGATCAGTCTCTGTCATCAGGGAAAAATAGTGCTCTTGTTGTTATTCTTAAGCCCATCCTTCTCTCACTAGGGATCTCTGTTCAGAAAGGTCTCGATACATTTGTAGTCATGGTGGGGAATACAAGGCTTTCCAATGCTGTGATGGTGTTGGAATTGGTATTGGTTTTGATGGCAGCAGTGAGACTCACTTCTGCTACTCAATATAAAGTGGGAGATGCAGATGGTTGGAGAATAGGAGCAGTGAATTACACAACCTGGGCAGAACCCAAAACGTTTTATGTGGGGGACTCTCTCTGTAAGTTTATACAGACATTCAGATCCTCTATTTTACTTTTAGTTTTTTTCTTTCAGCTGGGAAAGCCATTTAGCAGGATTTTGACAGAAGTTATGACAAGGTTGAAAGGGATTTCTAGTCTAAAGAAGCAATTAATAAACTGTCCTTTTTGTATTATTGTATGATCAGCATGATGATTAACTGCCCTGTTTGTTTCTATTCACTGAAAAGACTATTTAGACAAGACTGTTCGTTTGATTTACCACTTTGTGTGACATCACAACATTTTCGGTTTAGTTTTAGGCTATCATAGATGCTTGGATCTATGTACATACTTGTTTCTTAGTAGATCCGAGAATGTCACTTTCATGTATAGTTTAATCTAATAACGTCTATTAGAGAAGGCTATCAACTTGCTTGGTTGGTTTATGTCATGTTTACTTGATTGGACTTAGTTATGCATTAGATAGAAAATTAAGATTTGACTGCATAGATCTATTAGACAAGTTGCTTATAAGAGAGGATCTAGTAGATCAGCACTTTAATTTTGCATATCTCAAAATCATAATCACTCGCTTCACAGTAACTTATTTGACAGATTCCTGCTTATTATATCATATGCTCTTGGTTGGGCTTCATTCAAATCATTCGCAATTTTTCACAGTAACTTATTTGACAGACCCTGCATATTATATCATATGCTCTTGGTTGGGCTTCATTCTTTTTGGGACAGTTTTCTGTCAATACCTAAGTTATTTTCCTGGAATGAACAATCTTAGAATTTAGTGTTCTAATTCTTGTAGCCTTGTATTATTTTTGATGGAGCATTTTATATCATCCTCAAGATCGTTTTTCTATTCAATAGGCTGAAACCTCTTCGGCTGAGAGCCAAGGACCGAGGGTATCCATTCCGTCAAATTCATTCAGGGCACGGTCCCAGTCTTATCCCTTATAGTGTCAGGGCCTTGCACTGGATCCTCATTGAGAACCATTCAACTTCACCAACAAACTAAAGACCCATTGACTAGCCCTATATTTGTATGAATGTCTATTACATAATTTTTTTGGTTAATATTTTGGATCAACCAAATACAATGCTATTTAACTTGGGGATCAAAAGGAAACGTCTAAGGTGGAGTAACTTCTTCACATATAAACTGAAGTTGATCTGATTGATGTGGCGGAGATCCATCTACAAGCATAAACACACCATCAGAGCTCCATTGCAGATGTGGTAACTGGTTTACCCACAACAGAATAAAAGAGATGATCTTGATTGCATGATCTAGGTCATTTGGTTCACTTTTTAGAGAAAAATCTAACCCAAAACTTAAATCTTTTTCTCCTCCCCTTTCTTTCCATTTGTATATTAGATCGTTTGACTGCTTCTGGTTGATGTGCAGTGTTCGTATACAACAAGGTCTGGCACAATGTGCTTCAAGTGTCAGAAGCAGATTATGATTCTTGCAAGAACAGTACACCCATCGCTACTTGGGAGGGAGGCAATAACACTTTGCCACTATCTAAGACAGGCCTCTATTATTATTTATGTGGAATCACTGGCCATTGTGAAGCGGGGCAGAAGGTAGCAATAAATGTTTTGGCAGCAGATGGTTCTACTCCTTCTTCTCCTGAAACTGCACCATCACCAACTCCAGGTGCTTCAAAGACACCCAAATCTCCTGCATCATCTCCTTCATCTTCTGCTACTGTCAGTAAGGTTCCTGCCTCAGCACCCGCCTCTAAAAGTAGTGCTCATGCTAAATCTGCAGGCTCTGCCTTACTGGCATTCGTCTGGGCATTGGGTGCCCTGTTATTTTGTCAGTAGTTTCTTCCTGCATTGTCTTGTGTGAAAAAATAGTATTTTCATGGCATTTGTTTATCAGGTGCTCTAGAATTCATTCATAATCCTATTGTGATGTGAACAAGGCTGATTTTATTTATTAAAAAATTATATTTTGATCTATGAATGACAGTTTTTTGAGTGATAAAATGCTTCAGCTTATATTTATGAGAGAGCAACACATAATTTAGCAATTGTTTGTTTTTCGTCTTATGTCATATATACGCGAGTTTTGATGGGTGCTTTTTATACGGAGTTTTGACTGGTTGAAAACGTTTTTTATTGCAAAATACGTGAGTTTAAATGTGTACTTTTCATTGTGAACTTTCTATTTTGTGGTTTAAAGTTTTGTCATTAATAAATGATAATTAAATAAGTATTTCTAATATTAAAATAATAATTTGGTTTTTTTCAATTATTTTACTGATGCATGTGTAATGGTGAATATGGTTATTTGGTAGGGTTATTTTTAATGCAGTCAATAGTGTGTAAAATGATGCATTCTTGTATAGAAGTTGGCATATTTATGTATGAATGTTGACAAATAACTCAATCTTAACTTGATTTCATTTTCACACATTCTCAATCTTGTTCTCCATATTAGTCATTTATTATTCCAAGTCAAATTTGTGGAATACATAATTGGCTAAAATATAGAAGTGAGTTTATTTCACTCCTTTCGAACTAGCCATTATGACTTGACTAATTCACTCATTTCCAACTAGCCATTATGATTTGACTAACTCTTGAATTATTTTAAATTGCATGCTAGAGTGTTGTATAAAAGAACAAAACCATAATTTATTTTGGGGCATCTAGAAAATTATTAAGAGGCATCGAGCATGCATCAACAAACAGCAAAGCATCATCATATGACAACAAAATTTTATTCACACTCTAGGAATATTGCCTAGCTTTTTGTTGTCTTCAACTGTGGTTCCATATCGTTGACTCAGTGACAAGGGCTTGGACAAAGGAGAACAATTCTTATCTAGAAAACTCCTAAACAATTTCTTTTGGCACCACACCTATTTAGATAGGGTGTAGACTACAAATATGTTCTAAAAAGAAAAAAATTAACAAAGTTTAGATTCACAAGTGAAGTTCAAATCTATGTACACGGTTTTTATCTTCAAGTATGAAGGTTAGTTTTGTAGCTACAAAAATGAATAAGAGCAACACACAATAATTTTCTCAATCTTGAAGTAGTCATTCAACATGTCCTAATATCTAGCATATTAGCAAATCATTTAGTGATATCTATAATAGTTAAATCAACATTTAACCTAGATCTTAGTACCATTATTTTATTAAATTAAAAATTTGTTTCAAGACTTTTATCAGTCCTAGTTTTGTATCCTAGGTTATATTTTTTCTCATTGTGGTTTAATTAAATTACCTTAGAGGATATTGAAAAAAATCATATATTTTCCTTTCCATTTTAGTGTACTCAATATTCTTAAATTCTATGTTAGGGTTTTAGATTTTATTTTTCCATATGTATGTATGTGTATACACACATAAATAATCTCATTTAACATCTTATTAAGGCTTGATCCAACCTTGTTTGCATGTTATTGCTTTATCTCTATTATAATATGGACTTTTATTATGTGACCTTCATTTGATTCATGCCTTACCTTACCCTTATTTGAATCCTATGGTTTACCTACTAATTTTTATTTTTACATCTTAGTTCTTGCTTATTTTTTGACTTTATATTCATTAGATCATTAATATCTTTTATATTATTTTCACCTTATTGTTAGATTGAATTTATCAAATTGATTCTTATAGAATTTTATCTTTCTAGTCTTTATTCATGCATTTCTTATAGATTTTTATAAGTTCTTATGCTTTGTGTCATTATGTCATCTCATCCTTGATACTTTTGTCTTTAAATTCTATGCAAAGGAATGTGTTTCTATGGGGGCTTTTCTTTGCCATGCTTTTTTATTTTTCCTCCTTCATAAGGTTGGAACTATTGTTCACCTCTTTTAGATATG
Source organism: Sequoia sempervirens (assembly GCA_007258455.2). Classification (NCBI taxonomy): domain Eukaryota; kingdom Viridiplantae; phylum Streptophyta; class Pinopsida; order Cupressales; family Cupressaceae; genus Sequoia; species Sequoia sempervirens. The sequence continues at coordinate 28,503,572 of VDFB02047397.1, forward strand.
CTCACTTCACTTTTAAATTCACTTCATCTTGATCATAATTTTTTTATGACTTGTGATGGTGTTCATGATCATGTTGATATTTTATCTTTGATTCATTTTCCTTAGCACACTTTGGTTTACGATGATAAATACATCTTGTATGATGGATATTGATGAGGTATATCTATCTTATAGTGATAAACCTAAGGATGAATGTTATGTGATGAGGTTCCATCTCTATTAGCTAGTCATGATGATGTGATGCATAGTGATTGCTCTTTTTACATGTCATGATAGTACTATTTATTCACCTATAGGTTCATGTTCCCTTAATATTGAAACTTATGATGAGCCTATGGATAGTGATTTATGTGAAACATTTTTATACATGATGATAATATGCTTTGTGATGGTAGTTCTTTTACATCTCATGATGATTTTATAGATATTCATGATGGTTCTAAATTACCTTGTGATACATTACATGATGATAACATGCATTGTGATGATAGTTAATTAGTTTCTCATGTATATATTGTTGATGATACTTTGTTGCCTTATACTTTACATGATAATAGTATTTCTCTATTGAGAAGTTATTTCCTTATGAGTTTGATGGCATTACTGATGCATCTTTACATGTTAGTTCATTTTTCTTGCCAGTTATGAGTCCTTACATGATGATATGCCATTGATAATTGAATTCATACTTACTCTAAGTTATATAGGATTTGCATGGTTTAATTCATTTTGTATGTTTTATCATTTATTTACATTGAATTTATGTATGGTTTTATTGCATATTTTTTTACCATAGAATGCCTAACGATAATTTCAAAAAATTTATGCCTTCTCATGTTCCATATTTTGATCCTTGTCTATCATCATGGCCTCATTTTATATAATTGATATTATATACACTCTAATGGGACCTATGGTCATTGTTCAAGATCACCCTAATTCCTCTCTCCTAGACCTATAAACCTATATTGTATGAGGCCCCTACTTCACAAAGTTATCACATACTTATTTACATATGGCTAAGGGTCAAAAAATTACATCTAATTAGGTAGTTCTACCATCTAATAATCTAAATATTCCTCTTTTACCTATAATTACAACTAGTATGAATAAAGAATTTGGTATTATCTATCAATTTTATAGTATGTAGGCATGCACATCACCTATATATAAGGATATCATACATATGGCATTAGAAAAGGTAAAGTGAGTTTTAATATTGCACCACAAACACTTGTTTCTATATATTATGTATGGTATATAAATATTAACTCAAATATGACATTTTATTCACTAGACTATATATTCCTCCTATGCAAGTTATAAATGAATATTTACCTTTATTCATTGTAGTGAAATATTAAGATATTAAACACAAACATGTATAATGATGAAAGGATCTTGGTTGAACATATCTTGTGAGGATTAGTTAAAAATTTAAATGTGACTATATCAAATTTATAAAAGTTTGATGTTACTATCAAGGGATTTGATAATGTTTCTTGATAGTCTTTGGGTATTCTAACTCTTCCTATTACAACTATACCACTCACTAATATTTATTTTCTTTTCTATGTGACAAATAAAAAAGTGTAAGATTTGGCTATGGAGGTATCCACCCAAGATCTAGAGGCATAATGCAAAGCACAAATAACTTCGAAGATCAATATGACAATAATAAATTACATTCATACCAATGAATGCAAATATAATGTATGTGTAATATGTGAGAGACCATTGGCTATATAGACCAAGGTAAAACATAAAACATAAGATTATGAACAACGTCTTAATCTTATGGTATGAGACATAAAATGAAATTCCCTAAAAGTGTGCTAATTAAAAATAAGTGATAAGGTGTGAAAATGACCCAATAGTGGAACTAGTTAGGAAATAACCCTATTCACACCAACTCCCCCCTTTAAGTTCAACTTAGAAGAAAAAGAAAACATGAAAACATGATAAGATGGGTCCTGGCTACAAGTCTTGATGAGGTAGCCATGTATAAATAATTCTCTTATAAACAAAGAAAAAGGGAAAACCCATAAAAAAAATCCTCCCCAAAAGAGAGAAAAAACATGATAAATACCTTGTAGAAGATGAGAAAGAAAAAAACCCATGTGAGTAAAGTTTTCCCAAAGGAGAGAATGAAGAAAGAAGTTTAAGTGACCCCATTAAAGAAATTCCCTACACCCCCAAGAGACCTTGCAAATAACTATACTTACTATCCGTGTAGGGTTTGGTGAAGATATTTTCAACTTGATCTACTAAAGGATAATAATGCAAATCAATGACCTAATCATAAATTAGCTCCCTGATGTAGTGCATATAGATATAAATATGTTTGGATTGCTATTTTTGAACTAGGTTCTTTGAAATTTGGATGAAACTTTGGTTGTCACAAAAGAGGATAGATAAATGAGGAATGTTGAAGCCACACTCAACCAAAGTATTATGAAGATAAATAGTCTTAGTGACAATATTAACAAATACTCAATACTCAACCTTAGTTGAAGAAAGAGAAATAGCATGAGCTACTTCTTATTCTGCTAAAATATAGGGCTTGGACCAAGATGAAACTTCTAGCCAAATATGAACTTACAATCATCAAGATTTCCAACACAATCAAAATTTGTATATTGAACCAAGCATAGTCTTATACTCACTACATAATGAAGCCCATGTTGATTAGTCACTTGTATGTAATGCAAGATTAATTTGGATACTTCTGAATGAAGCTCATGCGGTTCTTGAATAAAGTGTGAAACCATGCCAATCGTAAAATAAGTTTCAAGGCATGCATGAGTCAAATAGATAAGGCTCCCAACAAGGTGATGATATAAAGTGGCATCAACTAGTATGATACAAAAGTTCACCTCAAACTTGAATCTATATAGAAAGTGAGTTGTTGTATGCTTACAATAAGTCATGTTGAACTGAGCTAGTAGATCAATAGCATACTTAGATTGAGCAAGAGTGATCTTGAAAGAGGATTGAGTGATATAAATATCAAGAAACTAGTGCAAAATTCCCAAGTCAATCATAGAAAATCTATCACACAGAGAAGATTTGACCTTTTCAATGATAGGTGATGAACTCCCTATAATGGTCAATTAATCAACATAAATATTAAGAAGAAAATAAGAGTCATCCTACCATAAAATATAGAAATTCAAATTTGAGTAGAATCTAGAGAATCCAACTGAGAGAAAAAAAGAGTCCATCTTGGAGAATCAAGCTCGAGGGGCCTATTTGAGGCCATAAATAGACTTCCTCAACTCGCAAACCAAAAAATAATCTTGATAAAATCCCTATGGTCACTCCATATTAATATCCTTGATGCAGAGAAAGGACAACAAAACACATTCAATGATTGATTCTTCAAAACATGGATAGGATAGCCCTAGACCTTATTCTTTGCTAGTCACTACCCCTAGGCCCATAACACCTTCTTAGAAAACTATGACATATGAAAACCAATTTTTTTTTCTAAAATTTCATAAGGCCTCTTAAGAAAAAGACAAAACTATGTATAACTTGCAAGGATACAACATAGTTTGATTGTAACATTCCACACTTGACCACATTTGAGAACTTATAAACTGTCCCCCTTGGGGTAAAGAAACCACACACACAACCCAATGTGAAATTACTGTTTAAAAGGTCTCCAAGACCATATAAAATAATCCAACACCATTCAAACCTTGCATGAACTAAACCCTTGAGTTGTTGTTAATGAACATACCATTGCTACCCTCTATTTGCCTATTCCAATTTGAAATGAGAGGAATAGTCATTAATATCTTTCAAAAAACTAATAATGAAGCCAATCGCTTCGATGGGATTGAAGATAACATGATTAGAGACTTTTCCTCCAATTTTCATCAAGATCCAATGGTGGAAAAGAAATATATGACATTTTTTTCGAAACTGGGAACCCTAGTTAGGGTTCAAATTTGTCCTCACAAAAATGGTCATAACATATTCAAATCTCCATGAAAATGATCCAAAAAAAGAATTGAGAGCTAGAAAACATATATTCATCTATTCCAATTGGTGCCATCCCAATATTGTACCATACATGGCCGTACTAGCACATTTTCAGACTACAAATTTTGGAAAACTTTATTAGAACAAGCCAACCTTCACCAAAATGACCATATCTCACACAAAATTCAATGAAATTTAATGAAACAAAAGGAATTGTAAACTAGAAACAAATATCTTTCCATAGATCTATTATATTCCTTGATATGAGGTCATACCAGGTCGTACAATGCACAACTTCATCCTAAAAAAAATGTAAGAGTTAGAAAATGCACACAAAATTAAGGTTTTCTTTCATCAAACTCCCAAATTTCACCTCTCCCACCTTAAACTCGAGTTTGGAGGGTATTTATATACATTTTAAATCCATTAAAATTGTTTTTCACCCATTCTTGATTAGGTTTCTCAATAAAACACCTAAATGACACTTTTTGACAATGTTGCTTGACAACATTTTAGCAACTTTTACAACTTTTAACCAAAAGACCCTAAACACACCAAAATGGATCCAAATGATCCCAAATGGTCACACATGACCTTATTTGACTCCAAAAACACCCTATAAACCTAAAACCAAGACATAACAAATATTCTTGATATGGGGCTCTTGATGCCCCTGCATCATACTCCCTAGAGAGAAAAGATTCAAGTCCACTTGAATAAAGGTCTGCAATGTCTTCCATCTTGGAATTTTGTAATCTGTGAAGTTATCTTCCATGCTTCCCTTCACTTCTTACAAACTTCCTAATACCTATTTTTTTTACCTTTGGTCTCCCTAATGCTTTGCAATGACCCTTACTTCTCTTCCACATGGCATACAATTAGAATTCATTTCCAAAATTTTCTCTCCCTTTGACCTTGCTGCATTATTTGCATCTCTGACCTTTTCTAGCAGCATGGCTGCAACAACTAGGATATTATCATCAAATTTTGTAATTGAAGTATGAAACTCAGATTTCTTGTGTGCTTTGTCTTGAAAATAGGTCCGTGCTACCTCAAATAAACTCTCTATACAATAGATTTCATCTTGGTCATACAAATCTGAATATGTATTGGTTAGGTGAATGCATGTCTCTTGTAATTAAGTTTTTTTCTTTTCCTCCCTATCAACCTAGATATCTACATTCTCTTTTTCATAGACATGATAAAAACCAATATTTGTAATTCCATTTACCTGTTCAATGGTTTGTTGCAGGGATTGTCTTTCTTCTCTAACTTCATTGCTTGTGAACTCATTTCTGTATGTCACATTTCCTTCTGTAGCATTCTCAAAGGCTTCATGAAACTATAGTTCACCTTCCATTTTCAAAGCAGTCATTCTTTGCTTTCTTCTTTTCTGAATAATCACCTTTATGGGCCATTTCACCTTCTTTCTCATTGGCCAATGCCAAACATTTTCTTGATATGCTTTCTCAAGACACTATTGTAATTCAAGCTCAATACGTTTTTCAAAATCATCCATTCTTCTATCAAACTTGGAAACTAGGCTTATGTTTTTGTCTTTCCTCTTGTCATTTTTGAGGCCTTCTTTCTTATCTTGCTGTTGCATCTTCTTGTCTTTGTGATACCTCACCTAGGTTTCTTATCCTTTTCCTCACTACCAAGTCTTTTGGCATCCAGGTTCTTCACTTCAACTTGTCAAAAACAACATACAAACATTCAAAACTTCCCTTGCCTAGATCTTCGGGCTATGATACTAATTTGATGCAAAGAAAGGACAAAAAAACAAATTCAATGACTAATTCTTCAAAACATTGATAGGAAAACCCTAGACCTTATTCTTTGCTAGTCACTACCCCCAGGCCCATAGCACCTTCTTGGACAACAATGAAATATGAAAACCAAACAAATTTTCCAACATTTCATAAGGCCTATGAATACAAAAGACAAAACCATGTATAACTTGCAAGCATACAACATAGTTTGATTGTAACATTCTACACTTGTCCACATTTGATAACTTACAAATTGTCCTCCTTGGGGTTAAGATACCACACACACAACCCAATGTGAAATAAATGTTTAACAGGTCTCCAAGACCATAGAAAATTCTCCATTCCCATTCATACCTTCCATGAACTAAACCCTTGAGTTGTTAATGAACATTCCCTTGCTACCCTCTATTTGTCCATCCCTCTATGAAATGAGAGGAGTAGTAATTAATAACTTTCACAAAACAAATAATGAAGCCAATCACTTCAGTGGGATTGAAGAAAACATAATTATCGACTTTTCCTCCAATTTTCATCAAGATCATACGGTGGAAAAGAATGTTATGGCATTTTTTTCAAAATGGGGAACCCTTGTTAGGGTTCAGATCCTTCCTGACAAAAATGGTCATAACTTATTCAAATATACATGAAAATGATCCAAACAAAAAGAACCGAGAGCTAGAAAACATATATTCATCTATTCCAATTGGTTTCATCCCAATATTGTACCGTATATGGTCGTACTAGCATGTTTTCAGACTGCAAATTATGGAAAACATTATTAGAATAGGACAACCTTCATCAAAATGGTCATATCTCACACAAAACTCAATTAAATTTAATGAAACAAAAGGAATTGTAAACTATAAAAAAATATATTTACATCCATTTATTATATTCCTTGATATGAGGCCGTACTAGGCTATACAATGCACAACTTTAGCTTGAAAACAATGTAAGACTCAGAAAGTGCACAAAAAATTGAGGTTTTCATTCATCAAACTCCCAAAGTTTACCTCTCCCACCTTGAACTCAAGTTTGGAGGGTGTTTATATACATTTCCAATCCATTACAACTATTTTTCACCCATTCTTGATTAGGTTTCTCAATAAAACACCTAAATGACACTTTTTGACAATGTTGCTTGACAACATTTTAGCAACTTTTACAACTTTTAACCAAAACACCCTAAACACACCAAAATGGATCCAAATGAATAAATGCACTAGATTCACATCCATCTAATATACAACCCAACCATGAGCTATGACAATAGCAAGAGTTAAGAAAATGGAGTTTAACTTAGCAATGGGGGCAAAGATCTTTATGTAGTTAGTACCAAGGGTAGACACTAATATAATTCATCTTATTACCAGATTGATTATTCACATTATCATCCATCATTAATTTTCCATTATTATTATGATCATCATTAGTTATCATCTCATTAATTATCTATTATTTAGTTATTATTATTCATTACTAATATTTAGTCAAATAATATTCTATTATTCAATTAATACGACCTAATTATCTATTCTAATTTTTTTATTTTTTTTAGCTAATATGAGCTAATTATCCATTTGAATAAGTTAAAAAATATACAATTTTCCCTTCATAAGTTAACTCATTCATCAAACTAACAAATTCCTCATCAAAAAACATATTAAATGATTTAATAAATTCATTGTGATCTTCTCACAAGTTAATTTATTCTTCTTATTAGTAACTACTTCTCATTATTGAATTAATGAATTAATAAAACTAATTATTATCCTCCTAGGAGCTCGAAATGGTAAGTTTCCATTATCCATTGAGTTAAATTTTGATCTTTGATCAAATTCTCACTATTTGTATGATTTTCTAAAAGTGTATAAATTCATCAATTCTCTCATCATTTTCATGTAATCACAAATATCTAAGAAAAATCACTCTATCAATTTCATTATTAAAAAATAATTAATGTTATGCTACTAAGTTGAGCATCCACAAATTATCAAACTCTTGAGAAAATCTTCCCACTATTCCTAATCTAAGGTTTGTAATTAAATTTGAAAATAATATTTAAAATTTGTTTTTTAATTCTTATTGTTATCTTTCAAATTTTAATTGCATACACCAAGAAATTGTGAGAAACCTTTGACCACAAGCTATTCTTTGAACTTGTCCATAATTCCATCCACTACATATTTGGTTAAATAGGTCCACTTATGTCAAACCATTTTTCTTCCCTTAGGAAGAGAGACTAGGTCTCATGTGTGGTTCCTCATCAAGGAGCCATACTCTTCTTCTATTGTTGAATCCCACTCAGAAGTTCCTAGTGCTTCCTTAGAAAAAATGGATTAGAAGAAAAGGTAATGTATACATGTGGAAGATTGTAATACTATGATTGAGTTCTTTAAGTGTTGAAGGATATCAAAAATTAACTATAGAGTTTGTCAAGACCATTAAGGAAATAAAAATGGAGATGAAGGAAAAGAAACCTCAACCTCACAATGTGAACCCCGTGAAGGTGTACTATTAAAGCTTTGAGGCAAGGTCTAGTTCTTTGAGTCACTATCATCTGAGTCGACTATGGAGGAAGAATGGGGAAGATAAGACACCAAGCTAGGAGATCTTTCCTTAAAGTAAAAGCTCCTATTAATAAATCATTCATACATGACCTCTAGATCCTAGAGCCAATACCTGTTGACACCATCTAGATATTCAAAAAATATGTAATGTATTATTTGAGGTTCCAAAGCCTTGCATTTATCTAAAGGAATACATTCCCAAGAAAGAGAGACAAATAATTTAAAATACCACAAAATTAGTTTTCTTCCATAGTTATACCTTTCAATGCTTTTATGGGGAACTTGATCCTAAATTTGTGTAGCACAATTAATGGATTCGACCCAATATTTTGTCTAGTAAGGGAAAATGCATGAATCATGTAGCTAGCCATCTCCTTTAGGGTCATGTTCTTCCTTTCATTGATGCCATTATATTGTGGTGTGTATGCAATTGAATGCTAAAGATCAATCTCTTCAAGAATGTAAAATTTTTAAGGTGATGGTCCACATATTATTGACCATTTTTAATGTGAAATTTCTTGACATAATTTCCAAATTTCATCTCAACACAATCGTTGAAATCTTGAAACCTATCAAAGACTCCATTCTTTTGATGAAGAAAAAAAATACAATTATTTATAGAATAGTCATGAATGAAGGTGAGTACATAGTGGACCTTGTTAAAAGACGAGGTTAGAAAGGGACATAATAGATTAAACCAGGAAACAACTAAAGGGATTTTAAGCCCTCCTAGATTTCCCTTGATCAAACTTCTCCTCTAGATGCTTTCTCATAGCACAACTAGAACACACACCATCTGAATTTTTTTAGGAGGGAGTCTTATGACCATACCTTATGAACTAAGCTTCTGAAGATACCATTAGTTAAGATGGAAAAAATTATCATGCCATAGCTTATCACCAAGTTTGAATGAGTAAGTAGCCTTGTAAAACGGAGATTGCAATGCAATGTGGGAGAATTCATATAGCCAGTCATCATTATTATCCTTCCCCACTACAACCAAGGCATCATCCTCAATATCTCTAATCACCATTGAATCAAGAGAAAACTAAACTTTCCCAAGATGAGTGATTTGGTAGACTAAAAGAAGGTTGGCACACAAGTCAGGAACACAAAGAATATTCTCAAATGATCCATCATCCATGTCAATCAAACATTTTCCTACAATTTATACCTAAGTGTCATCACCTATAAGAATGTGTGGCAGCATATAATGTTCCAATGAAAAATATATTCTTGATCAAAACCTATATGATGTGTAGCACCTGAGCCAAGTATCCATTATTGTGAATTTCTTTTTATTACAAGTACCTTCCCTTTCACTTTCCTTGATTTGGAAAAAAAGGAAGGGGATGCTTCCTATGTATAGGAAGGTGGAAATTTTATATGATTCTTCTTGATAATGTTTAGCAACTCATCAATTTAATTATCACAACAATGATTCATTTCATGAACAACATTCTTGTAGTATGAACAAGTCAACCACTCCTTTTTTAAATACCCATTCTTGGAAAAGGGTGAAGAGAATCCTTGTGAAGGAGAAGATAATTATGCTCTATCTTGTCATGGATTGAACTTTGATTGCTTATGTTTCTTATTGGACACTTTCTCATTATTTGGATGACCCACTACCAAATATTGTGACTTGGATTGCTTGAGAATACCCATGCCGATTAAATTTTTCATGTTGAAACATCAACATCTCTATGAGTGTATCAGATGTTGGCCTAATATAGGCCTTTTTGATAGTCAACCAATGAATTTAAAAATTAGAAACAAATTCCACATATTTTTAAGAAATTTTGCTTAGAAAATTTAAGACCAACTATGCATCCTTCTTTTCAATACAACATTCTTTGGGTTGTGATATTTTATTAGATTTGGTTATATAGTATTTGGATATTCCCAAAAAGTAGATCAATAATATTGAGATCACTATCAATTTTATATCTTCTAACCTCATCAATTTGACCATATAATTTAGCAAGTTTATCCCAAGCCTTATTAGTTTTTTTACACTTATTATTGTAAAAAAAAAGGTTAAGAGAAAAAATATATGTAGATATCCAAGTTACATGGTTCTTATAATAAGCCAATACATCTTTTCTTTAGGATATGTTGGTTCTAGAATGGATCCATCAATGTGGTGAGTTAATCCTTCACTCATTAACTCATTCCATGCATATAAATTTCCAATATGCATAATTATGTGGAGTTAAATGAGGGAACTTAGGATAACCCATGGCCAATATTATAAGCGCATAGAAGAGAACTCAAAGAGGAAATAAAAAACCACTCAATACACCCCCCAATAAAATATGATTTGACAGTTTGTATTTAGTGTGGTTAGAATTTACACTCATTGATAAATATAAAGTGATCTTTGATCTCAATTATTTACAATTTCTAAAATAAGGATATATGTTGAAAGTATAATTTTTAACATAATAAATATAAATTAATAGTGCTACTATGAAGTACACAAAAAAATACAATTTAAAAAAAAATTGTATTTGAAAGGGAGCTCACATGATCTCAAATGGAGCCTTGGAAGTTTTCACCAATTAGAGTAGTTCAACAACACCTATGACAAATTTTGATTTCTATAAAATTTATATATCAAAATATAAAACTATCCACCACCATATAGAGCACACAAAAATAACCCAAATAAAAAAAATTCTCAAAATAAGGAGGTCATGAGCTCAACTTATGAGTCTTCAAAGTTGAAGTACAAAATTAAAAATGACAATGGAAAGGGGGCCAAAAAATTTAAAATCACCTTATGCTAAATTTTGTAGAACTACCACCAAAGTTGGGCTCATTACTAAATATATAAATCATCTAGATAAAGTTATAACTTTTCCAATTTGAAACTCATCTAGGTTTAGCTAAGGTATTGCAAATTGGAGGGGGGTTATCAAATTTAGCCTAAATGTCCAATTGACCACCAAATCCGGAAAAATGAATATATATATATATATATATATATTAATACTAAAAAAAAAAGGTAAATGAGGCCATGCGGGCCACTCCCCATGTGGCTAAAGATTAAAGGGCCAAGCCCTTTAAAGGGTTGTAGCCCTAATATAGGGCTCACAACCCTATTAGGGGTTGTGGTAGCTTGTGGAGCCTCACACCTTACAAGGCACACCCCTCTATAATATGAGGATCAATAGAGGTTGGTACTTATTAGGTACCCACTTTTTTTTTCTTAATATAAACATTTTTAAAAATAAAATTTGAAATCAATTAAAAAATTTGATTCATTTTTTTTTTTTTGTATAATTCATTTTAAATCATATTTTATTGTGCAAGGGTGGGTTGTATGACACAAAATATTTTTTTCTTTAGGGAACAATTTTCTCTAGAGTCAATGAATTGATAGTCATTATTTAGGTTTTTGGACCTCCTAGACATGATGGAAATGTGAAATTTGATCCAAAATGCTCAAAAAGTATGGATAACTTCTAGATTTGTCAATCACCTCCCAAATTCAAACCATTACAAAGATCTAGTTTTTAATGTCCAATTGGGATAAAAAAGGAAAATATAACTTTTTTGAGCACCTTGTACATAGCGTCGAGCTTAGATTTTATTCTCCAATCTCCCTAATGCACTTGTAACAAAGCTAAAATATAAACCCCCCATAATATAGTTGTTTTTCACACCTTTGTGATTCTCTAGATCATCTAAGGATGTAAGATATGATCATATTCAATCCTTCAAGTAAATAAAATATCTATACTTAAGATCTCCTAAAAGACTAATGAAAGACACTCAATAAGCTTTGATACTATGTAAGATTTTGTCGTGTCCCCTTTTCTAAAAATAACATTTACTATTTTTAGCAAACTTAGTTTCCTAAGTAGCAAGTCATGACTTGCAGATTAATTAGGTAAGTTGGGTTTTCAAAGTGAATTAATTAAATTATTATTGAGTGACAAATTTATGAATATTCATAAATTATATTTTTGGGGCCAAGTTGGGCATGGGTTTTTGGATAGAGAAAATAATAAACATTTTTGGCTTTTAATGTTGCAAGATAGGGGCTAACACTTGGAAATAGGCATGAAATATCTTTATGATGGGAGTTACATTCAATGCATGCAAGATTCCCCATCTGGGGCATTGGATTTTAGGTGCCCAAGTTTGTGTTGAAATTGGTTTTATATATTATTTCTTTTTCATCCCAAGTTTCAATTCATTCTATAGATTGTTTCTCTCATAGGTTGTGACTTCTTCAAAGGCTGGTAAATCAATGGAGGATGAATCTCCAAGGCTAATAAACTAGGGGAATTGAGGCTCAAAGTGTTGAATGAAAAAGACAACCGAGAGGGTGAGAGATGAATCAATTATATAAATTTAAACCTTCAAAACCCTCAACAATAATCAGATCCACATGCATTCATTAAACCCTTATTCTGTTAGTATGATTAAATATGAAATGCAGATAACATAAACTAAAATCACAACACCATACACAAGAGAACTCCATATTTGCGTGGAAAAACCAATGAGAGAAAAACCATGGCGAGGATTAGCTCACAATATAGGTAATATAAAAATCAGTACAAAAGGGCTCATTGCCAGAATAGGACACACTGTCCAAAAAGGATCACAACTAGGGCTCACTACCACAAAAATAATATAAGAAGATAGAAGAGAAATGTTACATAGAGAATACTTCTCAATGTAACAAGGAATCCACCACAATTGCTCGGACACTTTCATAGTCTTGCATGAAAGATTTCAAATGCCTTCAACTCATTGCCTTCAAGAACCCTAACACTAAAATTCACATTGCTCTGCTCAAATTCCCATCATACACATCAATCACATCAATCTCACATCTATATTTTCTTCTCTCTCTTCTCACAACACCATTACACTTATTTATATCAACCTCATCCTCAAAATCCTTCTCTAAGGTTGGCAACTATTCATTACACTTACAAATTCAAATTAGGTCGACACCTGAACATTCTCGCAGTGGATAGGAATGAAGGCAACCTACATAAATCCTTAATTAGAACCCAAATAGATCCAAACACACCTCAACACACTTACACAAGCCTCACATGTAGTATTAACACAAGGTCAACCAAAACCCTTGTTAAACACCATAATCATTAAGTAGACACTTTCTTAAATCAATTTGTAACTTCCAAACAACATAATTCACTTGAGAACAATCTAGAATAATCCAAAAACTACTGAAGATTCATCAAACACTTCATCCAAGCTCACATCATACAAATACTTCATCTCAGAACAATTGTTAAACCTTATTTGCATATTGACAAATGAAACTCACTCTGTACTGCACCAAATCAAGTAAAATATTGAATACAGAAAGATACAAGCATTATAATCAGCATCCCAAATCCACACAACCTGAAGCTAGATAGAAGAGAAATGTGAAGCAAATACATTTCTCATAGGCCACAAAAAACATCATTGAAAGACTGGTTCACATATTGGTGAAAATATCTCACACTATACAACGATCCAAAAACCCAAATTTTGAATACAAAAACCTCTAACAACCATGAACAACATATCAAATCCACATAGGCATAGCCTCAACACAAAAGAAATGTGGAGCACAATATTGAAGCACACTTTGACCACTTACACAATACTGTTTAATTTGTTTATCAAATTTTCTCAAAAGCACTTAGAAACCAAGTACTAGAGACATCATCTCAACTCATTACTTCATTCCAACTTATCTTAAGAAACTACAATAAAAAGATAGCTCCATGTACTCACAACACTTCCTCAATATCTCAACTACACATGCACAACCTGCAACAACCTGTTTTCTTCTTTTTCAAAATCTTTTCAATATCCTTGACTTGCACCAAACTTCTTTAACACATAGTTGACATCAATGACAACACCGGTCAATAGAATTCCTATTGACATCAATGAAAAAACCTTCATACTTGCATCAATCTCCCCCTTTGTCATTGATGAGAACACAAGATGTGAAAAGCCATCAAAGACAACATACACACTCTCCTTTTTTTTAAGATTAGGTAGCCTGCACAAAATTTCTACTCTCTTTCCCCCTACAAGAATTTCTCTCCCTTTGACAATATTGATTAGTGAATATACACAACTTTATTCCCCTGATACCTTTCAATTTTTCACATGATATTCTCTCCCCCTTTGACATCAATGGAAAAGAGAAAAAAATGTTTTTCATTATTCTCCCCCTTTGACACTGAACCAAAATTCCTTCTCTGAATACTCCCCTTAGGAGTACACCCAAACAAATCAACGATTTTGCAACATGAAAACACATGACACTAACTACTCCCCCTAAGAGGTAGCCACCAACATCAGTCCAAAAAAGAGATAGATCCATAGATCCACTGAACTGATGCATCTCCATATACATCTAGTTCAACAAAGGAGGGGTAATAACCCCCAACCTCTCTTGAAGATACTCAAAGTATCCTTAGGAAGATCTTTAGTAAATATGTTAGAAATATTATCCTTTGTAGGTACATACTCAAGCTTCACTTCATTCTCCATAACCTTTTCTCTCAAAAAGTGATACCTAATTGATATATGCTTTTTCCTTGAATGCATCATTGGGTTCCTTGAAATATCAATTGCACTTGTATTATCACAAAAGATAGATATAGGCTCATCATACACAATTATGATATCGTTCAATGTTTGTCTCATCCACAATACCTGTGTACAACATGATGTTGTTGTAATATACTCAACATCTGCAGTAGACAAATAAACTGAATCTTGCTTCTTACTCAACCATGACACCAATCTACATCCAAGAAAGAATGCACCACTACTTGTACTTTTCCTGTCATCAACACAACCAACCCAATTTGCATTTGTATAAGAAATTAGTGTAAAATCAATATCCTTAGGATACCACAA
This sequence comes from Sequoia sempervirens, assembly GCA_007258455.2. Taxonomy (NCBI): domain Eukaryota; kingdom Viridiplantae; phylum Streptophyta; class Pinopsida; order Cupressales; family Cupressaceae; genus Sequoia; species Sequoia sempervirens. The sequence goes on from VDFB02047397.1 coordinate 28,518,822, forward strand.
GCCATAATCTAGAGTGCCTCTTAAATATCTGAATATCCTCTTCACTGCTACAACATGTGTTTCTTTAGGATCTTCTTGAAATCTAGCCACAAGAAAAAATTGCATGCATGATATTCGGTGTAGTAGCAGTTAGATATAGTAGTACACCAATCATAGATCTATATTTGCTCTGATCAGCCTTAGGTGAATCATCATCTTTGCTTATTTTACAACCAATCACCATAGGAGTGCATACCGGTTTGGAGTCATCCATTCCAAACTTCTTCAACATCTCTTTGAAATAATTTGATCGTGAAATGAAATAACCTTTATCTGTTTGATTAATTTGTAGTCCAAGGAAGAAATTCATCTCCCCAAACATTGACATTTTAAACTCTTTCTGCATTTCTTCAACAAATTTCTTACACATAGATTCATTTCCACCAAATATAATATCATCCACATATACAACCACTATCAAGATTTTGTCTTCCTCAAATTTGAAGTAAAGATTACTATCTGTGGTGCCTTTATTGAATCATTGTTGTATCAAATATCTATCCAATCTTGCATACCAAGCTCTGGGAGCTTGCTTCAATCCATATAGTTCCTTCTTCAACTTACATTCCGTATCTAGTAGATCTGAAAACTGAAATCCTTCTAGTTGTTCCATGTAAACCTCTTCTTCCAATTTTCCATTCAAAAAAGAAGACTTCACATCCATCTGATAAACCTTAAAGTCTTTATGTGCTACAAACGCCAAAAAAATTCTGCTAGCTTCCATCCTAGCCACAGGTACAAAAGTCTCCTCAAAGTATATACCTTCCACTTGTGAGTAACCCTTAGACACAAGTCTTTCCTTGTTTCTTACCACTTCTCCATTCTCATTCATCTTGTTTCTGAATACCCACTTAGTTCCAATTATGTTTTTGTTTGTCGGTCTAGGAACTAATTTCCAAGTCTAATTTTTCTCTATCTACATAAGTTCTTCCATTGCCTTTATCCAATGTTCATCTTTACATGCTTCACTCACTATTTTAGATTCAACTTTAGAAAGTAAACACATATTTACCTCAACTTTGACAACTTTGCTTCTTGTCAATACACTTTTCCTCTTGTCTCCAATGATCTGATCTTCAGAATGTTCTTTTGCACATACTTAGGGGTTTTAGGGGTCTTCTCCAAAGCTTCTTACTCTTCATCATGCCCTTCTTTTTCATCAAATTTTCCTTCTACTTCTTTGAAATCAAGTTCATTTGACACATATCCATCCACTGTAATTGAATTCTGCAAATTTTCATCAACTTTAACATTTGCACTTTCAACTATCTTTCTCAACCTTTTGTTGTAACATTTGTAAGATTTGCTTCTAGTAGAATATCCAAGGAAGATACCTTCATCAAACCTTGCATACAACTTTTCTAAGTTTTCTTCTTCTCTTTTGATATAACATTTGCTTCCAAACACTCTAAAGTACTTCACAGTAGGAATCCTTCCATACCATAGCTCATAGGGAGTCTTTGTGCTGTTAGCTTTAGCTTGAACTCTATTGAGTATGTAAACAATAGTATGAATAACTTCTCTCCAATAGACTTCTGGTAGATTTTCCTCTTTCATCATAGTCCTTGTGGCTTCTTGAACAGTCCAGTTTTTCCTTTCAACAAATCCATTCTGTTGAGGAGTTCTAGGGATAGACAAATCCCTCTTTGTTCCACAAAATTAAAAAACCATGTTAAACTCATTGGATGTAAATTCACCACCTCTGTTAGACCTCAAAATTTTTATTTTCAAATCCATTTCATTCCCAACCATAGCTTTAAATTCCTTGAATTTATCTAATGCATCATATTTTTCTCTAAGAAAAGTAACCCATGTCATCCTAGAATGATTATCAATCAAAAGAATAAAGTACTTGTCACTTTGTAGACTTCTCACCCTTATAGGACCACAAAGAAAAATATGTACTAATTCTAGTAGTTTGGTAGCAGATTGTTCCTTTCCCTTGAAACTATTCCTTATTTGTTTTCCAAATTGACAACTCTTGCAAACACCATTGATAGGTTTTGTGATTCTTGATAGATTTCACTACATGAACTTAACTAATTCTTGCCAAATTATCAAAATTAATGTGACACATCCTCTAGTGTCATAACCAACTATCACTAATATGAGACATAAAGCAATGTCCATCAACACCCTTAAGCTGATAAATGTTTCCATCTGTTCTCTTACTAGCAACATTCACAATTTTGGACCCTTTTCTGATCTCACATGTTTCATCCTTAAACACAAGATTATATCCTTTGCTACACATTTTCCAACACTCAAAAGGTTATGCCTTAAACCCTTAACATAGTAAACATTTTCAGTAATATGCTTGCCATCAAAACTGATTGAACCTATTCCACAAATCTTAGCTCCTGAATCATCTCCAAACTTAACAAATCCTCCATCATACTTTTCAAGTTTAACAAACTTACCTTTATCTTTGGTCATGTGATTAGAGCAGCCACTTTCAACAAACCAGTAATTCTTATCTTCTTTAACATGAAAAGTAGATACCAAAGTACCTTCAACATTATCCTTCATCTCTAAAACACTTTCCTTCACACAACTTTCAGGGTTAGAAGAACCAAATTCTTCTTTTATAGCCAAAAAAAAGCATTCATTATCATCAAAGTCTCCATATTCAGATTCATCATCACAAATACTAACATCTTCCCTAACATAGTAGACTCTTTTAATCATCTTTCCTTTATTTTCCTTATTTTTATTGTTTACAACTCTTTTCAGACATCTTGAAGTATAATGTCCTATATCACCACAACTAAAACATTTGAAAGGTAGTTTGAATTTGTACTTACCAATTCCCTTCATTCTTCTTACAAAGTTAGCTTCCACATCATCAAGATCTTCTCCATCTGAATTTTCAACCTTCTCTAGTTTAATAGCCTTGAAAGTAGTCTCTACTTTTGTACCATTCTTCAAACCAAGTTTTCTCATTTCAAATGCAGTTAGTGTACCAATCAACTAATCTCTAGAATAATTGTCAAAATCTATAGTTTCCTCAATAGAAGATACCTTTTCACTGTATCAATCAGGAAGACATTTGATAACCTTCTTTACTACTTTAGATTCTTTGACTGTTGTGCCAAGACCTCTCATAGTACTAACCAACTCATCAACTCTCTATATGTAGACTTTAATTGTTTCATCCTCAAACATTCACATAATTTCAAATTGTGCCTTTAGATTCTACTACTTTTCTTGTTAGACCTTTGGATATCCTTCATAAATTCTTTCTAGCTTATCCCAAACCTCTTTAGCAGTCTTCAAACTCATAACTTTTACTAATTCAATATTTAAAGACTATCACAATAATAAATCTTGCCTTAGCGTTGATCTCATGTGCCTTGATCTCTACACTTGTACTTGGACCATTTTGAGGTGGAGTGTATGCAGTCATATAAGCCTTTTCAATCTCATATTCTTGAGCTGCTACATATTCTTCCATCTTTGTCTTCTAGAATGCATAATCTATGCCATCAAATCTAGTGAATTCCAAAGCAACCTTATTTGCCATCCGGATCTACCTCAATCGGTTAAGCTCTTTTCCAAGGAACCTTGCTCTGATACCAATTTTTGAATGAACAAGACAATTGAGAGGGGGGTGAATCAGTTGTAGAAAATTAAACCTTTGAAACCCTCAACAATAATTAGAACCAAATGTATTCATTAAACATGAAATTTTGATAACATAAATTGAAATCACAACACCATAAAAAAGAGAACTCCAAATTTATGTGGAAAACCCAATGAGGGAAAAACCATGGTGAGGATTAGCTCACAATATAAGTAATAGAAAAACCAATACAAAAGGGCTCACTGCTAGAATAAGACACATTGCCCAAAAAGGCTCACATCCAAGGCTCACTACCACAAAAATAATACAAGAAGATAGAAGATAAATATTACACAGAGAATACTTCTCAATGCAACAAGGAACCCACTATAATTGCTCGCACACTTTTGTAGTCTTGCATGAAAGATGTTAGATTCCTTCAACTCACTGCCTTCAGGAACCCTAACACTAAAATTCACACTTCTCTACTCAAATTCACATCACACACATCACTCGAATCAATATCACATCTATCTTTTCTTCTCTCTCTCTTCTCACAACACCATTACACTTATATCAACCTCATCCTCAAAATCCTTCTCTAAGGTCAACAACTATCCGTTACACTTACAAATTCAAATTAGGTTGACATGTAAACATTCCCATGGTGGATAGGAATGAAGGAAACCTACATAAATCCTTAATTAGGACCCAAATAGATCCAAACACACCTCAACACGCTTACACAAGCCTCACATGTAGTGTTAACACAAGGTCGACTAATACCCATGTTAAACACCATAATAATTAAGTACACACTTTCTTAAATCAATTTGTAACTTTTAGACAACATAATTCACTTGAGTAGGATCTAGAATAATCCATGAACTACTTAAGATTCATCAAACACTTCATCCAAGTTCACATCATACAGATACTTCATCTCATAACAACTGGTAAACCTTATTGGCATACTGATAAATGAAACTCACTCTATACTACACCAAATCAAGTAAAATATTGAATATAAAAAGATACAAGCATTATAATCAACTTCCCAAATTCACACAACTTGAAGCTAGACAATGAAGAAACACGAAGCAAATACATTTCTCCCAGGCCATATAAAACATCACTGAAAGACTGGTTCACATACTGGTGAAAATATCATGCACTGGATAACGATCCAAAAACCCAAATTTTGAATATAGAAACCTCTGAAAACCATGAACAACATATTAGATCTGCACAAGCATTTCCTCAACATAGAAGAAACAAAGATCACAATACCAGAGCACACTTTGACCACTTGCAAAACACTGTTTACTCTATTTATCAATTTTTCTCAAAAGCACTTGGAAACCAAGTACTAGAGACATCATATTAGCTCATTACTTCATTCCATCTTATCTTTAGATACTACAAAAAAAAGATAGCTCCATGTACTCACAACACTTCCTCAATATCTCAACTACACATGCACAACTTGCAACAACCTGTTTTCCTCTTTTTCACAATTTTCTCAATATCCTTGACATGCACCAAACTTCCTTAACACATAGTTAACATGAATGACAACACCAGTCAGTAGAATTTTCGTTGATTTCAATGACAACACCTTCATACTTGCAACACAAAGATAGTGTTTTTGAGGGTCTCCAAGAGAAATTTCATTCAAGGATTGTCAATCAATTGAAAGATTTCCATTTTGATTGCAAGTGTTTGGTGTAGATTGGAGAGAATAGTTTAGATTTTGGGTTTTATATTGTAATTGCTATTGTTAGCATCATATTTTGATGTTGTTAGAGTATTTTTATATGTACCTTGTTGTTCAGTATATTTGTGTGAAGTCTGGAGAGTTTGTGTAGATTTGGCAATAGTTTTTGTGGGTGTTGAGCTTCCAGTTTAAGGTTCTCTTGATGTATTTTACATAAAATGTTCATTGTTATTACCTAATGTATATGACAAAAAATATGATATGAAACCATATTGAGATTAGTAATGAAACTCTCTACATTAGTTGCACATCTTTATGTGTCAGTTCAGAAAATATCAATGTATATTTCTTTTTACCCGATTTGCATCTATTTTTAATTGATAGAAATAAAGATTGCAAATTTTGATATTTATTATATTTGTTCATTACTTTTAGTTTAGAGTATTTTTGTGTTTATTTTGGTCTACCTAATTTGTACTTTTTTAAGTTGATTAAAATAGAGATTTTTAGATTTGAAATTAATATTTTAATTGAGGGATATTATAGTGGTATCAAAGCCATGATCTTGCTAGCTTGGGGGTTTGATAATATTTATGCAGTAAGCGAAAAGGAAAAGAGGTAATTATAGTGGGAGAAAAATAAAGAGATTACTAATAACCCTCTTGTAGGAAAAATTATAGTTGATAATCAAAAGAGTAAGAGATGGTTGATGTTGATAAAATGCACAGGAAATTCCTTCAAGATCTACAAAGAAGTCAGAAACAAATAGATGTTATCCTTGTAGAAACAAGATAGGTGATGAGGTTGCTAGTAGAGAAGCTCCAAATTTTAGTGTTGCCTAAGGAAAAAGGTAGTACTTTAAAGTTTCAACAAAGAAGTTCTAAAACCTCCAAGTTAGTTTTCCTACCTGAAGGCGATCCTACTATATCTAATTCCCCTTCCAATCCCATGGAAGAAATGACAAGAGAGTTGGAAGCCATTAGAGTATCCTATGATAATCAAGATGAAGGATTTAAGAATGTAGTCCCTTACAATGATTAGGTTACTCAGATGCAAAGCATGTTGGTGGTAAGGGGTTACAGACATCACCTAGATTCTTGTAGAAAGGAACTCAAGAATAAAATAAATAAAATTTCAGCTCCAACTTTTGATGGATCAGAAAAGATCTCAGCTAGAGCATGGCTATAGGAATTGTAGGCCTATTTCACACTTAGTCCCATGAAGGAGCAAGTTGCCATTCAATATGCAATGTTGTATCTTGAAGGAGTTGTGTATGATTGGTGGCACCAAGTTATTATTGAGAAATGTGACTCAAATTATTGGCTTGATCGACTTCCTGGAGTAGTTGTGTTTTCCTCCATCATCGGCCTAAGTTAAGTCGCTGGTTTTCAAGTTTATCTAACTGAAGTCACGGGGTTTTTAAGTTTCATAACCCCCCAACTTAACGACTATGAATGGAAGGCTACTTCCTTTTTTGTCAGCGTTTCATGGGTTTCGGGAACTTTGTAACGTTCGACGTGAGGTTTGGAAGTTTGAGTTTTGGGTGACAGGGTGATCCCTTTATTGGCAAGTCACGGGTTTTGGGAACTTCATAACTTTCATCGTGAGGTTTTGAAGTTTGGTCTTCCAGCGATAGAGCGACTCGGATGTTGATGGATGTGGGGACCACTTGGGACCCGATAAGGTTGGTGGATTGTGATGGAGGCCAACAGGTGGCGATGACATGGAGGACAGATGGCATGTGCACCCATGTGCTTGGTGAGACGGTAATGAATGCCTCTTTGACTAGGTGGCTAACTGTAAGTTCGACGGTGGAGATTTGTTCAACTGCTTATCTGACGACCAAGATTGGATGTTGGATGATGGTGTGTGGCTCGAGGTGAAACCCTAAGGGGTACGATAGTTGAAGATTCAAAGTGATTGAGAGAATGGTATTCTCTCGACATTCTCTCGATTCTCTTGTGTCTATCTTGAATCTCTCTCACGGCTGAACAGTGGTTACCTGGTCAAGTTGAGTTGTAGGTTGAGAGGCTAGATGCGACAAAGGCTAAGAGTTGAATCTCTCTTGGAGCCAAATGATGGTTACCTCTCGCATCCATGAATCAGGGAGTCATAGACTCCACTCTTCCTACTGTCCCACTACTTTGATACCAGTTGTTGGGAAAAGGGATGGACATAGACGTGTGTCAACTATCCCATAAAGCGGAAACAAGCATAGTTCATTTCCCACATTGACCCTTAGAGAGAAACTCATGCAAAATAGTTTCAACAACACCATCAATAGATTCAATCACACAGAACCAACAACCATGAAAGATGAAATAGAAGACATGAACACACAGATATACGGGGGGAAAACCCTTTCAGGTAAAAAAACCCCCACTCCAAAAGCCCAGATCGCCAATGTATTATTCAGTAACAAAATACAATTACAATACAATATTAGGCTCACAAACTTCACAAAGTTCACATCTTGTTCCATTCTAGAGAATATCTGGCAGCATAACCCATCACAAACACCTCTCTCAGCAAGAGACACCTCTTTTAGCTACACAACCACACGATTCGACCACCAGCCTCTTGGCCTCTCTGTCGCACAGTCGCTCGGCCTTCACCTTCTTTGAGATCCATCTCTCTCTCTCTCAGCTTCCTAACCTCGTGACTAGTTCAGTAACACCCAGCTTGCACTTGTCCTCTCGGATTGCATCTAGGATCTTGGCCAGTCCACACCCAACATCTCGGCCTCTCTGCTTGCATCCAGCCTCTCGGATTGCATCTAGCATCTCGAACTCTCTGAACCCGACCACTTGGTAACCTCGGTCTATTCATGCCCAACCTTGTGGCTTCTCTATCTGCATCTAGCTTCTTGGCATGCATCCAACACCTTGGTCATTTTGGCTTGTTCGGTGCCCAACACCACATGACCTCTTAGCCTTTTGGCCTGCATCCATGAAACAGGAAGTCATAGAATCCACTCTTCCTACCGTCGCACTGCTTTGATACCAGTTGTTGGGAAAAGGGATGGAAAAAGATGCGCGTCAACTATCCTAAGAGTGGCAGTTACCATTCGGCTATGGGGACCTGTAGCACATGTATCACAATGTCATGGATAGCTTGGATACAATGCCTTGTCTAAACTTTTGACAGTGATGGTTTGGTATGCTTGGTATGGAGATCTTGGTGTTGCTCGATGGATATTGATGAGGTATATCTATGTTATAGTGATAGACCTAAGGATGAATGGTATGTGATGAGATTTCATCACTATTAGCTAGTCATGATGATGTGATACATAATGATTACTCTTTTTACATGTCATGATAGTACTATTTATTCACCTATAGGTTCATGTTCCCTTAATGTTGAAACTTATGATTAGCCTATGGATAGTGATTTATGTGAAAAAAATTTATACATGATAATATGCTTTGTGATGGTAGTTCTTTTACATCTCATGTTGATTTTATAGATATTAATGATGGTTCTAAATTAACTTGTGATACATTACATGATGATAACATGCATTGTGATGATAGATAATTAGTTTCTCATGTATATATTGTTGATGATACATTGTTGCCTTATACTTTACATGATAATAATATTGCTCTATTGAGAAGTTATTTCCTTATGAGTTTGATGGCATTACTGATGCATCTTTACATGTTAGTTCAATTTTCTTGCCAGTTATGAGTCCTTACATGATGATATTCCATTGATAATTGAATTCATACTTACTCTAAGTTATAGAGTATTTGCATAGTTTAATTCATTTTGTATGTTTTATCATTCATTTACATTGAATTTATGTATGGTTTTATTGCATATTTTTCTACCACAAAATGCCTAACGATAGTTTCAAAAAAATTATGCCTTCTCATGTTCCATATTTTGATCCTTGTCTATCATCATGGCCTCATTTTATATGATTGATATTATATACACTCTAATGGGACCTATGGTCATTGTTCAATATCACCCTAATTCTTCTCCCCTAGACCTATAAACCTATATTGTATGAGGCCCCTACTTCACAAAGTTATCACATACTTATTTACATATGGCTAAGGGTCAAAAAATTACATCTAATTAGGTAGTTCTACCATCTAATAATCTAAATATTCCTCTTTTACCTATAATTACAACTAGTATGAATCAAAAATGTGGTATTATCTATCAATTTTATAGTATGTAGGCATGCACATCACCTATATATAAGGATATCATACATAAGGCTTTAGAAAAGGTAAAGTGAGTTTTAATATTGCACCACAAACACTTGTTTCTACATATATTATGTATGGTATATAAATATTAACTCAAATATGACATTTTATTTGCTAGACTATATATTCCTCCTATGCTTGTTATAAATGAATATTTACCTTTATTCATTGTAGTGAAATATTAAGATATTAAACACAAACATGTATATTGATGAAAGGATCTCGGTTGAACATATCTTGTGAGGATTAGTTAAAAATTAAAATTTGAATATATCAAATTTATAAAAGTTTGATGTTACTATCAATGGATTTGATAATTTTTCTTGATAGTCTTTGGGTATTCTAACTCTTCCTATTACAACTATACCACTCACTAATATTTATTTTCTTTTCTATGTGACAAATAAAAAAGTGTAAGATTTGGCTATGGAGGTATCCACCCAAGATCTAGAGGCCTAATGCAAAGCAAAAATTACTTAGAAGATCAATATGACAAGAATAAATTGCATTCATACCAATGAATGCAAATATAATGTATGTGTAATATATGAGAGACCATTGGATATATAGACCAAGGTAAAACATAGAACATAAGATTATGAACAACGTCTTAAGCTTATGGTATGCGACATAAAGTGAAATTCCCTAAAAGTGTGCTAATTAAAACTTAAGTGATAAGGTGTGAAAATGACCCAATAGTGGAACTAGTTAGGAAATAACCCTATTCACACCAACACCCCCCTTTAAGTTCAACTTAGGAGAAAAAGAAAACATGAAAACATGAAAAGATGGGTCCTGGCTACAAGTCTTGATGAGGTACCCATGTATAAATAATTCTCTTATAAATAGAGAAAAAGGGAAAACCCATAAAAAAATCCTCCCCAAAAGAGAGAAAAAACATGATAAATACCTTGTAGAAGATGAGAAAGAAAAAACCCATGATGTGAGTAAAAGTTTTCTCAAAGGAGAGAATGAAGAAAGAAGTTTAAGTGACTCCATTAAAGAAATTCCCTACACCCCCAAGAGAGCTTGCAAATGACTATACATACTATATTCGTGAAGGGTTTGGTGAAGATATTTTTGACTTGCTCTACTATAGGATAATTAAGAAAATGAATGACCTAATCCTAAATTAGCTCCTTGATGTAGTGCATATAGATATAAATATGTTTGGATTGCTATTTTTGAACTAGGTTCTTTGAAATTATGATGAAACTTTGGTTGTCACAAAAGAGGATAGATGAATGAGGAATGGTGAAGCCAAGCTCAACCAAAGTATTATGAAGATAAATAGTTTTAGTGACAATATTAACAAATAATCAATACTCAACCTTAGTTGAAGAAAGAGAAATAGCATGAACTACTTCTTATTCTACTAAAATATAGGGCTTGGACCAAGATGAAACTTCTAGCCAAATATGAACTTACAATCATCAATATTTCCAACCCAATCAAAATTTGTATATCGAACCATGCGTAGTCTTATACTTGCTACATAATGAATCCCATGTTGATGACTCACTTGTATGTAATGCAAGATTAATTTGGATACTTTCGAATGAAGCTCATGTGGTTCTTGAATAAAGTGTGAAACCATGTCAATCGTAAAATAAGTTTCAAGGCATGCATGAGTCAAATAGATAAGGCTCCCAACAAGGTGATGATATAAAGTAGCATCAACTAGTATGGTAGAGCAATTCACCTCAAACTTGAATCTATATAGAAAGTGAGTTGTTGCATGCTTACAATAAGTCATGTTGAACTCAGCTAGTAGATCAATAACATACTTAGATTGAGCAAGAGTGATCTTGAAAGAGGATTGAGTGATATAAATCTCGAGAAAGTAGTGCAAAATGCCCAAGTCAATCATAGAAAATCTATCACACAGAGAAGATTTGACCTTTTCAATGATAGGTGATGAAATACCTATAATAGTCAATTAATCAACATAAATAATAAGAAGAAAATGAGATTCATCCTACAATAAAATATAGAAATTCAAATTTGAGTAGAATCTAGAGAATCCAACTGAGAGAAAAAAGGAGTCCATCTTGGAGAATCAAGCCCGAGGGGCCTATTTGAGGCCATAAATAGACTTCCTCAACTCGAAAACCAAAAAATAATCTTGAGAAAATCCCTATGGTCACTCCATTGAAATATCCTTGATGCAGAGAAAGGACAATAAAACACATTCAATGATTGATTCTTCAAAACATGGATAGGACAGCCCTAGACCTTATTCTTTGCTAGTCACTACCCCTAGGCCCATAGCACCTTCTTAGAAAACTATGACATATGGAAACCAAACAAATTTTTGACCATTTCATAAGGCTTATGAATAAAAAGACAAAACCATGTATAACTTGCAAGGATACAACATAGTTTGATTGTAACATTCCACACTTGACCACATTTGACAACTTACAAACTGTCCCCCTTGGGGTTAAGAAACCACACACACAACCCAATGTGAAATTACTATTTAAAATGTCTCCAAGACCATATACAATAATCCAACACCATTCAAACCTTGCATGAACTAAACCCTTGAGTTGTTGTTAATGAACATACCATTGCTACCCTCTATTTGCGTATCCCACTGTGAAATGAGAGGAACAATCATTAATAACTTTCACAAAACTGATAATGAATCCAATCGCTTCAGTGGGGTTGAAGATAACATAATTAGAGACTTTTTCTACAATTTTCATCAAGATCCAATGGTGGAAAAGAAATATATGACATTTTTTTCAAAACTGGGAACCCTAGTTAGGGTTCAGACTTGTCCTCACAAAAATGGTCATAACATATTCAAATCTCCATGAAAATGATCCAAAAAAATTTATTGAGAACTAGAAAACATATATTCATGCTTTCCAATTGGTTTCATCCCAATATTGTACCGTACATGGCCGTACTAGCACATTTTCAGACTACAAATTTTGGAAAAATTTATTAGAACAAGGCAACCTTCACCAAAATGACCATATCTCACACAAAACTCAGTAAAATTTAATGAAACAAAAGGAATTGTAAGCTAGAAAAAAATATATTTCCATAAATATATTACATTCCTTGATATGAGGTCATACCAGGTCGTACAATGCACATCTTCATCCTGAATAAATGTAAGTCAAAAAATGCACACAAAATTAAGGTTTTCTTTCATCAAACTCCCAAATTTCACCTCTCCCACCTTAAACTCGAGTTTGGAGGGTATTTATATACATTTTAAATCCATTAAATTTTTTTTTCACCCATTCTTGATTAGGTTTCTCAATAAAACACCTAAATGACACTTTTTGACAATGTTGCTTGATAACATTTTAGCAACTTTTACAACTTTTAACCAAAAGACCCTAAAAAAAAAAAAATGGATCCAAATGATCCCAAATGGTCATGCATGACCTTATTTGACTCCAAAAACACCCTATCAAGCTCAAACCAAGACATAACAACCATTCTTGATACGGGGCTCTTGATGCCCCTACATCATACTCCCTAGAGAGAAAAGATTCAAGTCCACTTGAATAAAGGTCTGCAATGTCTTCCATCTTGGACTTTTGTAATCTGTGAAGTTATCTTCCATGCTGCCCTTCACTTCTTACAAACTTCCTAATACCTATTTTATTTTTACCTTTGGTCTCCGTAATGCTTTGCAATGACCCTTACTTCTCTTCCACATGGCATACAAATTATAATTCATTTCCAAAAGTTGCTCTCCCTTTGACCTTGCTGCATTATTTGCATCTCTGACCTTTTCTAGCAACATGGCTGCAACAACTAGTATATTATCATCAAATTGTGTAATTGAAGTATCAAACTCAGATTTCTTGTGTGCTACCTCAAATAAACTCTCTATACAATAGATTTCATCTTGGTCATACAAATCTGAATATGTAGTGGTTAGGTGAATTCATGCCTCTTGTAATGATTTTTTTTTCTTTTTCTCCCTATCAACCTAGATATCTACATTCTCTTTTTCATATACATGATAAAAACAAATATTTGTACTTCCATTTACCTGGTCAATGGTTTGTTGCAGGGATTGTCTTTCTTCTCTAACTTCATTACTTGCAAACTCCTTTGTGTATGTCGCATGTCCTTCTGTAGCATTCTCCAAGGCTTCATGAAACTGTAGTTCACCTTCCATTTTCAGAGCAATCATCCTTTGCTTTCTTCTTTTCTGAATAATGACCTTTATGGGCCATTTCACCTTCTTTCTCATTGGCCAATGCCAAACATTTTCTTGATATGCTTTCTTAAGACACTATTGTAATACAAGCTCAATACATTTTTCAAAATCATCCATTCTTCTATCAAACTTGGAAACTAGGCTTATGCTATTGTCTTTCATCTTGTCCTTCTTTTTGAGGCCTTCTTTCTTATCATGATGTTGCATCTTCTTGTCTTTGTATAACTTGATGATGACATATGAAAACCAAACAAATTTTCCAACATTTCATAAGGCCTATTAATACAAAGACAAAACCATGTATAACTTGCAAGGATACAACATAGTTTGATTGTAACATTCCACACTTGACCACATTTGACAACTTACAAATTGTCCCCGTTGGGTTTAAGACACCACACACATAACCCAATGTGAAATTAGTGTTTAACAGGTCTCCAAGTCCATAGAAAATCCTTTAACACCATTCATAACTTGCATGAACTAAACCCTTGAGTTGTTAATGAACATACCCTTGTTGCCCTCTATTTGTCTGTCCCACTATGAAATGAGAGGAACGGTCATTAATAACTTTCGCAAAAAAAATAATGAAGCCAATCGCTTCAGTGGGATTGAAGATAACATAATTATAGACTTTTCCTCCATTTTTCATCAAGATCCAATGGTGGAAAATAATGTTATGGCATTTTTTTCAAAACTGGGAACCTTAGTTAAGGTTCAGACCTATCCTTACAAAAATGGTCATAACTTATTCAAATATGCATGAAAATGATCCAAACAAAAAGTATTAAGAGATAGAAAACATATATTCATCTATTCCAATTGGTTTCATCCAAATATTGTATCGTAAATGGTCGTACTAGCATGTTTTCAGATTGCAAATTTTGGAAAACATTATTAGAACAGGACAACCTTCATCAAAATAACCATATCTCACACAAAACTCAATTAAATTGAATAAAACAAAAGGCATTGTAAACTATACAAATATATATTTCCATCCATTTATTATATTTCTTGATATGAGGCCGTACTAGGCTGTACAATGCACAACTTTAGCCTGAAAACAATGTAAGAATCAGAAAATGTACAAAAAATTGAGGTTTTCATTCATCAATCTCCCAAATTTTACCTCTCCCACCTTGAAATCGAGTTTGGAGGGTGTTTGTATACATTTCCAATCCATTACAACTATTTTTCACCCATTCTTGATTAGGTTTCTAAATAAAACACCTAAATGACACTTTTTGACAATGTTGCTTGACAACATTTTAGCAACTTTTACAACTTTTAACCAAAAGACCCTAAACACACCAAAATGGATCCAAATGAATAAATGCACTAGATTCACATCCATCTAATATACAACCCAACCACGAGCTATGACAATAGCAAGAGTCAAGAAAATGGAGTTTATCTTAGCAATGGGGGCAAAGATCTATATGTAGTTAGTACCAAGGGTAGACACTAAAATAATTCATCTTATTACTAGATTGGTTATTCACATTATCATCCACCATTAATTATCCATTATTATTATCATCATCATTAGTTATCATCTCATTAATTATCTATTATTCATTACTAACAATTTAATCAAATAATATTCTATTATTCAATTAATACGACCTAATTATCTATTCTAAATATTTTTTTATTATTTAACTAATATGAGCTAATTATCCATTTGAATAAGTTAAAAAATATACAATTTTCCCTTCATAAGTTAACTCATTCATCAAACTAACAAATTCCGCACCAAAAAACACATTAAATGATTTAATAAATTCATTGTTATCTTCTCACAAGTTAATTTATTCTTCTAATTAGTAACTACTTCTCATTATTGATTTAATGAATTAATAAAATTCATTATTATCCTCCTAGGAGTTCGAAATGGTATTTTTCCATTATCCATTGAGTTAAATTTTGATCTTTGATCAAATTATCACTATTTTTATGATTTTCTAAAAGTGTATAAATTCATCAATTCTCTCATCATTTTCATGTAATCACAAATATCTAAGAAAAATCACTCTATCAATTTCATTATTAAAAAATAATTAACGTTATGCTACTAAGTTGAGCATCCACAAATTATCAAACTCTTGAGAAAATCTCCCCACTATTCCTAATCTAAGGTTTGCAATTAAATTTGAAAATAATATTTAAAATTTATTTTTTAATTCTTATTTTTATCTTTCAAATTTTAATTGGATACACCAAGAAATTGTGAGAAACCTTTGACCACAAGCTATTCTTTGAACTTGTCCATAATTCCATCCACTACATATTTGGTTAAAGAGGTCCACTTATGTCAAACAATTTTTCTTCCCTTAGGAAGAGAGACTAGGTCTCATGTGTGTTTCCTCATCAAGGAGCCATACTCTTCTTCTATTATTGAATCCCACTTAGAAATTCCTAGTGCTTCCTTAAAAAAATTTGGATTAGAAGAAAAGGTAATGTATACATGTGGAAGATTGTAATACTATGATTGAGTCCTTTGAGTGTTGAAGGATATCAAAAATTAACTATAGAGTTTGTCGAGACCATTAAGGCAATAAAAAATGGAGATGAAGGAAAAGAAACCTCAACCTCACAATGTGAACCCCATGAAGGTGTAATATTAAAGCTTTGAGGCAAGGTATAGTTCTTTGAGTCACCATCATCTGAGTCGACTATGGAGGAAGGATGGGGAAGATGAGAAGCCAAGCTAGGAGAGCTTTCCTTAAAGTAAAAGCTCCTATTGATAAATAGTTCATACATGACCTCTAGATCCTAGAGCTAATACCCATTGACACCATCTAGATATTCAAAAAATATGTAATGTATTATTTGAGGTTCCAAAGCCTTGCATTTATCTAAAGGAATACATTCCCAAGAAAGAGAGACAAATAATTTAAAATACAACAAAATTAGTTTTCTTCCATAGTTATACCTTTCAATGCTTTTATGGGGAACTTGATCCTAAATTTGTGTAGCACAATTAATGCATTCAACCAAATATTTTGTCTAGTAAGAGAAAATGCATGAATCATGTAGCTAGCCATCTCCTTTAGGGTCATGTTCTTCCTTTCACTGATTCCATTATATTGTGGTGTGTATGCAATTGAATGCTAAAGATCAATCCCTTCAAGAATGTAAAATTTTTAAGATGATGGTCCACATATTATTGACCATTTTTAATGTGAAATTTCTTGACATACTTTCCAAATTTCATCTCAACACAATCGTTGAAATCTTGAAACCTATCAAAGACTTCATTCTTTTGATGAAGAAAGAAAATCCAAGTATTTATAGAATAGTCATGAATGAAGGTGAGTACATAGTGGACCTTGTTAAAAGACAAGGTTAGAAAGGGACATAATAAATTAAACCAGGAAACAACTAAAGGGATTTTAAGCCTTCCTAGATTTCCCTTGATCAAACTTCTCCTCTGGATGCTTTCTCATAGAACAACTAGAACACACACCATCTGAATTTTTTTAGTAGGGAGTCTTGTGACCATGGCTTATGAACTAAGCTTCTAAAGATACCATTAGTTAAGATGGAGAAAATTATCATGCCATAGCTTATCACCAAGTTTGAATGAGTGAGTAGCCTTGTAGAAAGGAGATTGCAATGCAAAGTGGGAGAATTCATATAGCCAATAATCATTATTAGCCTTCCCCACTACAACCAGGGCATCATCCTAAATATCTCTAATCACCATTGAATCAAGAGAAAACTAAACTTTCCCAAGATAAGTGATTTGGTAGACTAAAAGAAGGTTGGCACACAAGTCAGAAACACAAAGAATATTCTCAAATGATCCATCATCCATGTCAATCAAACATTTTCCTACAATTTATACCTAAGTGTCATCACCTATAAGAATGTGTGGTGCCATATAAGGTTCCAATGAAAAATATATTCTTGATTGAAACCTATATGATGTGTAGCACCTGAGCCAAGTATCCATTATTGTGAATTTTTTTTTATTACAAGTACCTTCCCTTTCACTTTCCTTGATTTGGAAAAAAAGGAAGGGGATGCTTCCTATGTATAGGAAGGTGGAAAATTTATATGACTCTTCTTGATAATGTTTATGAACTCATCATTTTACTTATCACAACAATGATTCACTTCATGAACAACTTTCTTGCAGTATGAACAAGTCAGCCACTCCTTTTGTAAATACCCATTCTTGGAAAAGGGTGAAGAGAATCCTTGTGAAGGAGAAGATAATTACACTCTATCTTTTCATGGATTGAACTTTGATTGCTTATGTTTCTTATTGGACACTTTCTCATTATTTGGATGACCTACTACCAAATATTGTGACTTGGATGGCTTGAGAATACCCATGCCGATTAATTTTTTTATGTTGAAACATCAACATCTCTATGAGTTTATCAGATGTTGGCCTAATATAGGCCTTTTTGATAGTCAACCAATGCATTTAAAAATTAGAAACAAATTCCAGATATTTTGAAGAAAATTTGCGTAGAAAATTTAAGACCAACTACGCATCCTTCTTTTCAATACAACATTCTTTGGGTTGTGATATTTTATTAGATTTGGTTATATAGTCTTTGGATATTCCCAAGAATTAGATCAATAATAGTGAGATCACTATCAATTTTATATCTTCTAACCTCATCAATTTGACCATATAATTTAGCAAGTTTATCCCAAGCCTTATTATTTTTTTTACACTTATTATTGTAAAAAAAAAGGTTAAGAGAAAAAATATATGTAGATATCCAAGTTACATGGTACTTATAATAAGCCAATCCATATTTTATTTAGGATATGTTGGTTCTAGAATGGATCCATCAATGTGGTGAGTTAATCCTTCACTCATTAAATCATTCCATGCATATAAATTTCCAAGTTGCATAATTATGTGGAGTTAAATGAGGGAACTTAGGATAACCCATGGCTTATAAGCACATAGAAGAGAATTGAAAGAGGAAATAAAAAAGCCACTCAATACACCCCCCAAGAAAATATAATTTGACAATTTGTATTTAGTGTAGTTACAATTTACACTCATTGATAAATATAAAGTGATCTTTGATCTCAATTATTTACAATTTCTAAAATAAGGATATATGTTGAAAGTATAATTTTTAACATAATAAATATAAATTAATAGTGCTACTATGAATTACAAAAAAAAAATTTATTTGAAAAGGAGCTCACATGATCTCAAATGTAGCCTTGAAAGTAATCAGCAATTAGAGTAGTTCAATAACACCTATGACAAATTTTGATTTTTATAAAATTTATCTATCAAAATATAAAACTATCCACCACCACATAGAACACAAAAAAAAACCCAAATAATTTTTTTTTTCAAAATAAGGAGGTCATGAGCTCAAGTTATGAGTCTTCAAAGTTGAAGTACAAAATTAAAAATGACAATGGAAAGGGGGCCAAAAAAATTAAAATCACCTTATGCTGAATTTGGTATAACTACCACCAAAGTTGGGGTCATTACTAAATATATAAATCATCTAGATAAAGTTATAACTTTTCCAATTTGAAACTCATCTAGGTTTAGCTAAGGTATTGCAAATTGGAGGGGGGTTATCAAATTTAGCCTAAATGCCTAATTGGCCACCAAATCCGGAAAAATGAATATATATATATATATATATATATATATATATATTTGAATACTAAAAAATAAAAGGTAAATGAAGCCATGTGGGCCACTCCCCATGTGGCTAAAGATTAAAGGGCCAAGCCCTTTAAAGGGTTGTAGCCCTAATATAGGGCTCACAACCCTATTAGGGGTTGTGGTAGCTTGTGGAGCTTGATATTGTATTGTAACTATATTTTGTTGCTAAATGATACAATTGTGATCTGGGCTTTTGGAGTGTGGGGTTTTTTACCTAAAAGGGTTTTCCCCATTTATATTTGTGTGTTCATGTCCTTTTTTTGATCTTTCATGGTTGTTGGTTCTGTGTGATTGAATCTGTTAATGGTGTTTTTGAAATTATTTTGCATGAGTTTCTCTCTAAGGGTCAATGTGGGAAATGGATTGTGCCTTTTTCTGCTTTATGGCATAATTGACGCGTGTCTCCGTCAATACCTTTTCCCAACAGTTATGAACACTCAAGGCCATAGTTAGGTAATTTATTTTGATGATTTTAGTCAAAGGTTGATAGATAGATTTGATCTCAAAGATGAAAAGGAGCATGTAGTTGAAGAAAAGTTCATAGCAGAGAAGTCTGATATAGTGAGTGCTTTGAAACATGATGAATGTGTGATAAAGCCTTAGGATGACTCTTTGGTCATGCATGCAATTACTATGGATAAGTTTGTGTAAGGACATGACAAAATGATAGCCTTGCATCCTAGTTTGAATTTTTCTAGTGATGACTCTAAAACTAATATCTATCTTGATGCTTCTAGTGGAGACAATATTAATGATGAGTTCACTAATGCACCTTTAGATGATGGAAATGGAGAAATAAAAAATGATGATATCTCCAAATTAGATTTTGCTGATCACTCATTTCATTTCATTGATGATATCTCAAGTGGATTTGGGATTAACTTCCAAACCAAGCCTACAAAGAGGGATTTTTATGAAGATTTGAGTCCTAGAAAGATGGAGAGTGAATATTCAAAAAAGGAAACAACTCATGAGGAGCACAATGAACACTTATACCTTGAACAAAGCAATCAACCCTTTTTCACATGGGATCTAGGTGTGTTGGCATCTAAGTATGATTGGTTATTGTAAGGAAAGCTAGATGCGGAAGCAACTCCCCTAACGTCAAAACCTCAGGGAAGAATGCAGAGACACTTTTAAATTTTTACAATTATAGTCCAGTTAAGATGCACATGAAAGAGATAATAGAAACAGAGAATTAGACATACACATATGAACACCAGATTTATGTGGGAAAACCCTTATGGGAGAAAAACCCACCACACCAAGAGAAGTCACTTTGTATTTCAGTAATAAAGATTACTTACAGAGATCTGACTTATCTTTCTGATGTCAGTTTACAACAGCATTCACTATGATCAACCTTGTACAAAACTTTTACATTTCAATGTTCTCAAAATTGAATTCATCCACTGATCATACAACCACACCATCAATCTGTCAAACCATCAAACCCATCACAATCTGCAATCACTGAGTATATCCATGTCGCCCATGTCTGTCGAGCTTCCTCTCAGTAACGGCCGCAATAGTCCAACTGCTACCGGTTCCCATTCTGCTCCTAGATTGGTCGAACACAAGCCACGTAGGATAGTCTTCACTCGGTCAAAGCATTCAACTTGTGTTGGAATGTCTGTGAGACACTAACCATGTCTCCCCAATGCTAACAAAGCCAACATTCGATATCACCAAGAGTCAACACTATCGGCAAGTGGTTCTACCAAGTTCAAAAATTTATCGCTCAGACTTCGCCTTGTTGCCAAGACCTCATACCGATGATCATCACTTGTATCGCTATCGCCAAGACTTATCACTATCGGTGAAACATCATACCGAAGCTCCAAAGTCACATAGACAATAGAATTCCCATCGGCAAGACTATCATCCTTCATTGAGAGATCATACCAAGCTCTTTATGTTATACCAAAACATCCAACAGTCGGCAAGACTTATCACTTTCGCCAGGAGATCATATTGAGGTTCAAAGTTACTCTGAAGTGCTCATCTATCGCCAAGACATATCACTATCACTGAGACATTAATCCAAAGTATTTAGTCATACTAAGCACCAAACAACAGTCGGCAAGACTTCTCTCCATTGCTAAGACTTCATTCCGAAACACATGAGTTACTTTGATGACCACAGGTGTATAACTATCAGCAAGACTTCTCTTGTCAGTATGAGACATACCGAACGTCCAAGACTCTCCCTGACACCACTTGTCACCCAGAGTCTCCTCGATATATGATAAGAGTGTCCTGTTGGCCAGAGATCTCCATTTAGTAGAAGGTTACAATGAATGCCACAGGTCACAGCTATAAGCCCAGTCGACAAGAAAGAAGCAAGGTCTCAGCGACCAGAACTGTTCAACAAGGTTTCAACTTCTAGTCGACCAGACACAAAGCATGTCACACTGACTTGTCTCTCTTAGAGGTTTTAGCCTGTGGGATTGAGGCATATATTTCCAACAATCTCCCACTTGACGAAGATCACACAGGCACCTCCAGAGCACAATGAAACTACTAAAAATCATGGGCACTAAGGCCCATTGAACTGGAACACCACCTAAACTTGTTTGTGCTCATTGGCTTTGTCAATGCATCTGCAATATTCTCCAGAGTATCAACTTTTTCCAAATTGATCTTTCTATCCTCCACCATATCTCGTACAAAGTGGTACTGTACATCTATATGTTTCTTCCTGGCATGGAAAGTAGGATTCTTTGCCAGACAAATTGCACTTCGATTGTCACAAAAAATAGTTATTTTCCCTGCATCAAAACCAATGTTAGAACACAAACGTTTTAACCAAACTGCTTCTTTACAAGCATGTGTAGCTACCATGTATTCAACCTCTGTAGTGGACAAAGCGACTACATCATGTCGCTTACTCATCCAACTCACTGCACCAACATTCAACATGAAAGTATATCCACTTGTGGATCTTCTACTATCAATGTCCCCTGCCCAATTAGAATCCACATAGCCTCAAATACTGAGAGTCCTCTACGATTCAACCAAGTTCCCATGGTAACGAAAAGAAAACTCTGAAGTTCCCTTCAAATATCTGAAAAATCTCTTTACAACATCCCAATGTGTCCTTCGAGGATTAGCCATAAAATGTCTAAGGACTCCCACTTCTTGAGTAATGTCTGGCCTTGTATAGACCATTGCATACATAAGACTACCAACCGCACTAGCATAAGTTACACTGGTCATGTCCTCCATCTCAGTAGGAGATTTTGGACAGTTTTCAACAGATAGCTTCATTCCCTGCAAGACTGGAACAACTAGCTGCTTGCAATCATTCATGCAAAATCTCTCTAGAACAGTCTTGATATACTTACTCTGACTGAGCCAAAGTTTTCTACTATTCCTGTCCCTGGTTATCTCCATCCCTAGAATATACCTTGCTGCACCAAGATCTTTCATTTCAAACTTAGCAAACAATTGAGACTTAAGATCATAAATCATCAACTTACTATTGCCTATGAACATCATATCATCAACATAGAGAGCAATAATAAGAACTTGATCACTTCCATTTTGTAATAGACACAATGATCATATTTTGATCTTACAAATCCCAAAGACAATACAAAAGTATCAAATTTCTGGTACCACATTCTAGGTGACTGCTTTAACCCATACAAAGAATTTTTTAACTTGCAAACCAGTTTCTCTTTACCTTTCTCCACAAAGTGCTCAGGTTGGGACATATAGATTTCTTCTTCAAGATCACCATGAATAAATGTTGTCTTCACATCCTTATGTTCGACCTCTAAGTCATACGCTGCTGCAAGTGACAAAAGAAATCTGATAGATGTCAGCTTAGCTACAGGAGAAAAAATTTCCCCATAATCAATTCCCTCTACCTGGGAATAACCCTTTAGTTGACCCATCCAGCAATTTCTTATATTTTGCCATACCAATCTTCTTTTTAAATACCCATTTGCAACCAACAACTTTTCGCCTTTAGGCAAGGGCACCAAACTCTAAGTGTCATTCTTTTCTAATGATGTCATTTCTTCATTCATGGCTTCCAACCAAGAGTGAATCGGACATTCTAAATGCCTCTTTCACCCTAGGTTCATCAGTGCTAGAAATTAAAGCATAGGCACAAGTAGAATCTATCAAAGAAAACCCATACCTATCGGGTTGCTTTCTTTCACGAGTTGACCTCCTCACTTGTTGAGGTGAGGTTATTCTTCTTCTTCAAAACTTTCGAACTACTTGAGCTCTCCTCAATTTCAGGTACATTTTGAATTTTCAATTCCTCTTTCTCGTGTAGGAGGAATTTCAACTACATCCTTATTATTTTCTGACTTTGTCTCATTGCCGGATCCAAGGTAGAAGGCTTCACTCATGAAAGATTACACTTATTGTATACAACCTTCTCTATATCAGGATTCCAAAGCTTGTATCCTTTTATGCAGCACTATAGCCAATAAAAATACATTTGATAGCCTTGTTCTCCAACTTAGATCTTTTCTCATATGACACATGAGCATATGCCTCACAGCCAAAAACACGAATATTTCTTAAAGAGGGCTTCTTACCAAACCATGCTTCCTCTCCAAAGGTGTTTTCTAACAAGAGCCTATAATTTTAAGGTGTAGTCTTATGTCTTTTAATCCCATGGTCTTTACAATACCTCTCGAAATCATCAGAACAAAATTCACCGCCATTATCAGTCCTTAAACATTTTATTTTTCTTCCAGTCGATTTTCTACAAGGTTCTTAAATTCGTTAAACCGACTTAATACTTTTGATTTACTTTTGAAAAATAAACAAATGTTCTTCTCGAATAATCATCAATGAACGATACATAGTACCTTGACTTAGACAAAGAAGGAAAATTCACTGGACCAAATACATCAAAATGAATATAATCTAGCAAACTAGAAGATTTATGAGGACTTGAATAAAATGAAACACGGTGTTGTTTTCCATATATACAATGTTCACATAAT
Source organism: Sequoia sempervirens (assembly GCA_007258455.2). Lineage (NCBI taxonomy): Eukaryota > Viridiplantae > Streptophyta > Pinopsida > Cupressales > Cupressaceae > Sequoia > Sequoia sempervirens. The sequence goes on from VDFB02047397.1 coordinate 28,543,202, forward strand.
TCAAATTCGAGGTTACAATCTTCAAGCCCCTCAACCAGGTTTTTATTCTCTAAGGTTTTTAAACCTTTCTCTCCAATGTGGCCTAGCCTATGATGCCAGAGCATAGTATTTTCTATTGAAAGATTAACTTCCATAGAGTTTACACAATTAGGAACATTTCCCTCTTTTCCTCCATGAGTAGCTTTCTGTGACTTTATAGAGACACTGTTGCATTGAACAGTGTGTGCATCCAGCTTGTACAAGGTACCAATACGAGCACCCCTTGCTAGCACCATTGAGCCTCTAGTCATCTTCCAGCCATTTCCAGAGAACGTGACTTGCACTCCAATATCATTCAGCTTACTAACAGAAAGTAAGTTTTGAGCCAAACCTTGTATATGCATTACATCATTAATTCCCTTCACTCTTCCATCAGGGAATTGAATTTTGACTCTTCCACAACCGACAATTTCCAAAGTTGAATCACTTGCCAAGTACACCTTTCCACCATCGTATTCTTTATACTTCTCGAACCAGTCTCTATGAGATGTCATGTGGAAAGATGCTCCAAAATCAATCAGCTAGACATCATCTGATGCCTGTGTAGCCAAGACTGCAATGAAGGCGTCTGCATCACTCTAAGAAGAATCATTGTCGGAAGAATACTTCTTCTTCTTCTTCTTCTTCTTCTCCTCTTTACAATCTTTTTGGACATGACCAGGTTGCCCACAATTCCAACACTTCACCTTGGACTTCTTTCTAGGAGACTTTGATCTCCCCTCTAATTTCAATTTGGACTTCTTGTCCTTCTTCTTGCCTTTCTGTTTCGACCTTCCTCTAACAACAAGGGCCTCCTTCGCCATCTCAGAAGATTTCCTTCTCATCTCTTCTGATAACAAAGAAGCAACAACATCTTCCATCTTGAAACTAGATGTTGTACTCCCAATAGCCATCACCAGGTGATCCCATGAATCTAGCAAAGAACACAATATCAGCATACAACGATCCTCTTCATCAATCTTCACACCAACAGATGTTAACTGTGCAATCAACATGTTGAATGCGTGCAAATGATCAACAACAGACCCTCCTTCCTGTATTCTCAAAGTGTACAACTTCTTCCTCAGGAACAGTTTATTCACCAAGGACTTCCCCTGATAAATAGATGCCAGTCTCTTCCACAAGGAAGGTGCAGTCTTCTCTTCATGCACATTGAGAAGAATAAAGTTTTCCAAACAGAGCCTTATCGACCCCTTAGAATTTCTATCTACAAGGTCTCAATCTCCTTGCTTCATGCCTATAGGATTCGTTCCAGACACAACAATCCAAAGGTCACGATCAACCAAAAGATCTTCCATTTTAAGTTTCCACAACTTAAAATTGCTGCCATTGAATTTCTCTATTTCAATCTTTCCTGACGTGCTAGCTATCTCAAACTGTAATTCGAATTTGACAAACTTCTACTAGACTCCCACTGAACATAAATGACATAAAAAACCCAGCGTACCCACAAGGATAACACAACTGGCCAGGCTCTAATACCACTTGTAAGGAAAGCTAGATGTAGAAGTAACTCTCCTAACATCAAAACCTTAGGGAAGAATGCAAAGAAACTTTTAAATTTTTACAATTACAGTCCAATTAAGATGCACATGAAAGAGATAATAGAAACAAAGAATTAGACATACACATATGAACACTAGATTTATGTGGGAAAACCCTTACGAGAGAAAAACCCACCACACCAAGAGAAGTCACTTTGTATTTTAGTAATAAAGATTACATACAGAGATCTGACTTATCTTTCTGATGTCAGTTTACAACAACATTCACTATGATCAACCTTGTACAGAACTTTCACATTACAATGTTCTCAGAATCGAATTCATCCACTGATCATACAACCACACCATCAATCTGTCGAACCATCGAACCCATCACAATCTGCAATCACTGAGTATATCCATGTCGTCCCTGTCTGTCGAGCTTCCTCTCAGTAACGGCTGCAACAGTCCAACTGCTAGCAGTTCCCATTCTGCTCCCAGATTGGTCGAACACAAGCCACGTAGGATGGTCTTCACTCGGTCAAAGCGTTCAACCTGTGTTGGCATGTTGATGAGACACTAACTATGTCTCCCTGATGCCAACAAAGCCAACATTCAATATCGCCAAGAGTCAACACTATCGGCAAGAGGTTCTACTAAGTTCAGAAAGTTATCGCTCAGACTTCGCCTTGTCACCAATACCTCATACCGATGATCATCACTTGTATCGCTATCACCAAGACTTATCGCTATCAGTGAAACATCATACCAAAGCTCCAAAGTCACATAAACAATATAATTCCCATCGACAAGACTATTGTCCTTCGCTGAGAGATCATACTGAGCTCTTTATGTTATACCGAAACATCCAATAGTCGGCAAGACTTATCGCTTTCACCAGGAGATCATACTGAGGTTCAAAGTTACTCCGAAGTGCTCATCTATCACCAAGACATATCGCTATCGCTAAGATGTTACTCCAAAGTCTTAAGTCATACCGAGCACCAAACAACAGTTGGCAAGACTTCTCTCCATCACTAAGACTTCATTCCGAAACACATGAGTTACTCTGACGACTGCAGGTGTATAACTATCAGTAAGACTTCTCTTGTCGGTATGAGACATACCAAACATCCAAGACTCTCCCCGACACCACTTGTTGCCCAGAGTCTCCTCGATATACGATAAGAGTGGCATATTAGCCAGAGATATCCATTCGGTAGAAGGTTACAATGAATGCCATAGGTCACAGCGATAACCCTAGTCGGCAAGACAGAAGCAAGGTCTCAGCAACCAAAACTGTTCAACAAGGTTTGAACTGCTAGTCAGCCAGACACAAAGCATGTCACACTGACTTGTCTCTCTTAGAGGTTTCAGCTGTGGGATTGATGCATATATTTCCAACAGATATTGATCTGACGATGTTGATAATAGTATTGTTAGTGATATGAACAAGCAAGGATAATATTGCTAACAATGAGAACATGAATATTGGGAATGATATATCTTGATGATGATGACAGACTAATTTAGGATTAAACACAACATATAGAGAGAGAAGGAACAAAACCTATAAATTATTTGTATAGATACGAGATGTTGAGTGAGGATTTCTTAGATTGGGAGTGTGTGCACATGGATGAAGTGTTTTGGGGATCATTATTTATATTTGGAAAAGGATGGGATATGTGTTTTATCAAATGTATATCATCTTAATGGTGGAACCAATGGAAAGGGAAAAGATAGGCCTAAAAACAATGATGGAGATAGATTGGATGAAATTTTTGAGGGATACAATCTAGAGTGAGATGGAGAAGAGATGGATTGATTGAAGGATTTAAGGGGAGATTTCCAAGGATTATATCTCAAAGATGTTTACTCCTCACATGGTTGATGTATTGGAATGAATGAGACCTAAGTTCAAGAAACATCCATTTAAATCCATGGAGATGGATCCAGATGGTGATTTTTTGAGGGTTCCATATGGTGTGATGTACACTGAGGATGTGTGAATCTACATCCACACAAAAATGGAAGAATATTATCATATGAAGATTACAATGTATTGGGTAAATGAATTGACAACAAATGATTTTGAATTGAAACTTGAATTTGGAATTTTGACAGAGAAGAAGTTGGATGTATGGAAAAACTTTCCAAATTTCTACCATGAGGATGAGTGGGTAAAGTATGTGCTCAGTAGAATTCATGACAAGTTCATGTGGTTCAATATGTCGCATATGATTTAACAAGAAAGCAATAAAGGAAATTATTGGTTTGTGCTTAAATGGACCTATTTCGGCAATGAAGGCCATGAAGAATGAGATGGTAATGAATCTCACTAATGCAAAATTTGACAAACATGCCCTAATAGTGGAGGACATTGATAATCTAGTGGTTAAGTATGCATTGATGGTGATTGGATATAAGATATTCATCACTAACAAAGAAAATTTTGTGTCAGCCACAACTATACACACTACTCACCAGATGGTGAAGGAAGGTCTAGATATTGATCTGTGCGAACTCTTGAGACAATAGTTGATGGAGAATCTTCAGAAGACCAAGGAATCTCAGTACCACTTCTAGTATGGTACCCTAATTGTGTGTTTATTGTTTTAATTTCTTAAAGAGTTTCCTGGTGCGAGGAATATTGTATGGGATGATAGTATACCTATTATTGTACAAATAAGAGATCATCTAAGAAGGATCAAAGACCTAGAAACCTAGAATTCTATGATGTTGGGTTTCTTTAAGTAATTTCAAGGAAAAATGCAAGAAAGAGAGAGAATCCCAAAAAGTATAGTTGAGAAGTATAGAAATGACATCACTTTCATGGTTAGTAGAGACAATTTCATTATGGAGATAGTTAAACCTAGAACTGTGTGGATCTTGAAGCTGGGATATGAGGTTAAAATAGAAGAACTTACTAGTCTATCAGATATTAGGTTAAGAAAACCAAGAGAACCATCCATGGATAGGTTTGAAACTTATGCAAAGAAATATGGTGAATTTCACTTGAAACAAAAAGAAAAGGAGATAAAGAAAAATGTTGATAAGTTGAAGGAACAGTTGGAGGAGATTGTTGGTTCACCAAAGAGCCTTGTCGAGAAATTCAAAAGCATACCTAATCCTCTAGAGACTACTCCAAGCACATGAATGTTAATTAGGACTTTAGCCTCCTCTCCCTCTATTCTCAAGTCCTTTGAAACCTTTCCTATAGTAAATCCAAAGAAGAAAGCTACACCTAGTGCCTCTATACAACAATAGATTCCCAAGTGAAAAAGATTGAAGGAAAATGCCACAAGGGAGAAATATATTAGTTGAAAGGATGAAGAGGAAATAGAGGAAGAAAAACCACAACTGATTTTGAAGAAGAAAAAGTCTCAAACCTCTGAGGAAGAGACTATTGCAAAGAAATTTTTTTTTGACATTGTGGACACAGATAGTGAGGAAGAAGTAGAAAAGAAAAAGAAAGCCTTTGTTATTAAGAAAAGAGAAAAGGTTTTAGGAGAAGAATAAATTAAAATTGAGGGAAAAGGTAAAGGAAAGAAGAAGAAGAAGACCCCTCCATTAAGGTAGCATATCCCCTTGAAATTAGATGCATTTTTTAATAGTATTGTAAATTTTGGTCTCTTGGAAAAGACTGCATAAATGTATCTTGAGTCAAATGATGAGGATAAGATCACTATAGAAGAGGCTATTGTAAAATACATGGTAACATTTGATACTAGCCTTGGAAAAATTAAGAAACAAATACCTGATGACCTTAAAGGTGTTCTAAGTGCTAGAAGATAGGAAGATTTTGATGAAGATGCAAAAATGAGAATATTTTCCTTGGAGAAGATTGGTTCTTCTCTCCAATATGATGATAAAGCTAAAATGGCTTAAGTGTATAACAAGGAATTTAGGATATAGCAGAGAGTCAACATTTTAATGAGAAGGGAAAAGGAAGGAATAGAAAGACTAAAGAATGAGACATTGCAAAAGGTTGTAGACCTAGAAAAAGGATTAGGAATTGCAACATGATACAACTGTTCCAAAAGTTAATGAACCTATTAATGAGTAATATAAGAATGTGCCTAAGCCTGAGGATAAACAAGAAAACATGATGATAGATAACATTCCTACAGATGAAAAGTTGAATGATAAGCTTGGGTAGGAAGATGCATTAAATGATAACACTCCTCCAGATATGGAGAATATTGTTGATGAAGGGCGGAAAGAAGAGAAAGAGGACATCCCGAAGAAAAATGAAACTCAAAATGAGCAGAAATTGCCCCCACTGAATGAGAAGACTAATGATGAGCAGAGAGAAGTTGAACAAGATGTCCCAGAGAAGGATCATTAAGGACCAGATGGACTCAATAGAGTCACAAATTTCTTAGGCCTGTGGTGTTTATGATTTGGTTAGTGATGTAGATGGTGCAACAAGGGATACTATTAAAAATTTGCATGATCAGTTATTCCAACTGCAAGAACAAAAAGTAAAAATCATTGTACAGTATAGTAAACTCAAAGACTTGATAAGTACAGAGTTTACATCTCTAACTAGAATTTTGGTTGATGCTAAGAAAATGATGCAAAAGGATTCAGTGCTCAGTTTTCCGGATATATCAAAGAATGATTGAAAGGCACACCTTGCAAAATTGAAGGTGTCTAATCAAGGCAGTTTATCCTCCACAAGTTAAGTTTTACATTTATTTTTCCTTGTATAGATAGTTTTCTTGATTGCAATGTACATATGCTAGAAGTATTTGATGATGTTGCAATATAAGTATTTATCATTTGGTAATGGATAACATTTTTAGAGGAAGTTACATTGATGTAAATATATTTGTAAGGGAGAGTTGATGAGGGCTACACCACCCAAAACCACACATACACAATAATTGATACCAACACAAAAGATGCAAGAAAAAAAAATGACTCACTTTCAATTATTTTCAAAAAAATGAAATTACATATTCAAAGCTTACATGCTACATCCTCATGGGTTTGATTCATTACAACAAAATCAACTCTAAAAATAAAACCTACTATTCAGAGCCACAATCTGCACTATCAGGGCCACCTTCTACAACCCCCACTTAACCCTTTTTATTTTCCCCAATAATCGCCCTAGAATGTTCTAGAAAGTTCAAATTTCCCCTTTTGTTTTGGCACCAAAAGTCCCACCGTTTGATTTCTCGCCTGAGGAGAAATTTTTATTGAAATTCAGTTTTTTAGAGGACCAACTTCATGGGGCCATAAATTTTGATCCAAGTGTTTGATTTTCTATTATTGCATATCATTGGAAAGCTCTCGACGAGCTCTACAACATGTGAACCCATCGTAGGTCGGTTCAACCACTTTTTGAGTTGTTTCAGGGCCTCTAAAGTTTTATATCTGAATTTGAAGCTGCATTGGAGAAATTTCTTGGGATAGAAACTTTAATTTCTTCCAAACCGTACAAGGTATTGACGTGATTATTTCGTGACTAGAAATAATTTTCAATTCTGCTCCTTGGTGTAAATTTTCATGTCCATATGAGCCCATTTAGACTAACCTAAAAATATTAAGAGCTTGTTTTTCACTATTTTTGACGCCTGACTGTCTTAAACCCCTTAAGTGCCATCATGGAACTCAAAAAAACTAAAGAAAATAAAGAAAACAATTTTTTTGGGTGATGCAAGATTGCCCTACACTGCTAGATGCTCCTGCATTAGACACCCAGGGTAATTTAAAAAGACCCTGTCATTTCTCAGGAGTTAGAGAGACACCAAGACAATTAACCTCAACCTCATACAACCATGATGAATCTTCAATAGGTCTTCCTCTCCATTTCACCAAGTACTCTGCATATTGCCTATTTCTTGTGCTTCTACCCACACAACTATCCAGGATTTCTTCTATCTCTCCCTTCTCTGAAGTAGGTGCTGGAATTTTCAACTGTTCATTTATCGACCCCTCCTCTATATCACCTTCATGATACTTTGTCAAATCAGAAATGTTGAACACAGGATAAATGTTTATTCCACTAGGAACTCTAGCTCATAAGCATTTCCTGAATCATGCTTCTTCAGGATCTTACATGGTCCAAACTTCTTCATCTTTAACTTGTTGTATGTACCAACTGGAAACCTTTCCTTTCACAAATGAACCATGAATTCATCTCCTACCTGGAACTCCTTATACCTCCTTTTCTGATCATCCTTATATTGTGAGTTCATCTTATTGATATGTTTCTTCACCTCTTCGTGCAAATTCTTCAGGTGCTCAACAAAATCTTCAGCCTCAACACTACTCTTCTCCCCTTATCCATCTTTCTTAGTTCAGAATCAGTTCTTGGACTACTCCCATACACAATCTGGAATGGTGATTTACCAGTGCTCCCGTTGATAGAATTATTATAAGAAAATTCTACCTGTGGTATAATCAAATCCCATCCTTTAGACTTATCTCCTACTAAGCATCTTAGCAGGTAACCCAAAATCCTATTCACCACCTCTGTTTGTCCATTAGTCTATGGATGGTGTGCATAACTAAACTTCAAATCTATCTTCAACTTTGTCTGTAATGTCCTTTAGAAATAACTAACAAATTTGGTATCTTTGTCTGAAACTATACTCTTTGGTAGATCATGTAGTCTCACCACCTCTCTAAAAAATAACTCTACAACATGAACATCACTGGTCTTATGACACATAATGAAATGTGCCATCTTTGAAAATCTATCCACCACCACAAATATGGAATCATGCCCTCTTTGTTTCCTTGGTAATCAAAGAACAAAATCCATGATAATATTCTCCCATAGCCTCTTAGGTATAGGTAATGGCTGATACAATCCAATATTCTGACTTGTTCCTTCACCATCTGACATACTCTGCAACTTTGAATAAAATTCTTCACATCATGTTGTAACTATGGCCAATAATAATTCTCACTGAAAAGAGCAATGGTCTTATCTCGACAAAAATGTCCAGCCAATCCTCCACTATGCTTCTCCTTGATTAGATTCTCTCTCATAGAACTCCTTGGAATGCACAATTGGTTTTCTCTAAACAACATCCCATCTTGGATTAAGAAATCCAACCATCTCATCCTATCCAATGTAACAGGGTCCAAACAAGCCTTCCAAGCTTCTGCAAAGTCTGGGTCTTCTGGATACAAATACTTGAGTTCATTGAACCCAACAACCTCTATATTCATCTCTATCAACAAATTTTTCCTTCTACTTAAGGCATCTACAACTCTGTTTGACCTTGCACTCCTATGCTTCAAAACAAAAGTATAACTCTGCAAAAACTCAACCCATTTTAAGTGCCTTTGATTCAACTTTCCTTGACTATTTAGATATTGCAAAGCTTGGTGATCAGTATATAAAACAAATTCTTTTGGAAAAAAATAGTGTCTCCATTTCTTCAAAGCCTGAACTATAGCATAAAAATCTGATCATAGAAAGAATATTTATTCTTAGCATCATTTAACTTCTCACTAAAATAGGCAACAAGCTTACCTTCTTGACTCAAAATAGCTCCTATGGTAGTCCCACTAGCATCACAATCTACCTGAAAAAACTTATTGAAATTTGGAAGGGCCAAAACAAGTTGCTCTATAACTTTCTTCTTCCACATATCAAAACTTTTGGCTGCTCTTGTAGTCCACTTAAACTCTTTTCTATCCCCTCTCTTTGCTTCAGTTAGAGGTGCACAAATACTACTGAAACTCTTAATAAACTTTCTGTAAAACTTGCTAGACCATGAAATGATCTTACCTCTGTAACACTTCTCAGGGTAGGCCATTCAATGATAGCTCTCACCTTCTCTAGATCCATTTTAAGACCCTTTGCTGAGACAACAAATCCAAGATACACCAACTCCCTTTTCACAAAACTATATTTCTCCAAATTAATCAACAACTTCTCCTCCCTTAGCTTCTCAAAAACTTTCCGGATATGCACCAGGTACTCCTCCAATGTCTTACTGAAAATCAAAATATCATCCAAATAAACAATAAAAAATCTTCCTAAAAATTATTTTAATACCTCATTCATAAGCTATATAAATGTGCTTGGTGTATTGGTTAGCCCAAAAGGCATGAATAGCCACTCGTACAAGCCCTCCTTGGTTTTAAAGGTTTCCTTCCATTCATCTCCTTCTCTAATATGGATTTGGTGATATCCTCTCTTCAAATCTATCTTCGTGAAGTACTCAACTCCACTCAAACAATCCATAATGTCATCCATCCTTGGCAAGGGGAATCTGTACTTGATGGTGATCTTGTTGATGGCTCTAGAATCTGTACACATCTTTCATTCCACATCATTCTTTGGTGCTAGTACTGCAGGTACTGTACATGGACTTAAACTCTCTCAAATTAATCCTTTCCGCAACAACTCTTGCACTTGTCTATTCAACTCTTTGCTCTCTGTTGGAGTCATATGATGAGCTGCCTTATTTGGCAAGCTGGCTCCAAGAATCAGGTCCATCTAATGACTAATCTTTCTTACGGGAGGCAAACCTTTAGGTACGTTATCAGAAATAATAGCTTGAAACTCATTCAACAAATCTGAAATCTGAACCTCAGTAGTATCTTCTTTATGAACTCTAGGGATCAATGCAAAACACATATGCTCATGCTTCATACCTTCTAGGAACTTTCTTCCATCAACCAAACAAATTATTACATTACTACATAATTTTTCCTCTACCTCTTTCAAGGGCTTCAATTTATGACGAATCCCATCATTTGTCAAAGAATAGGTGTTGGCATGTCCATCATGTACTTCTCATCGATCAAACTGCCACAGTCTACCTAGCAAAAAATGACAAACATCCATAGGCATAATATCACACAATACCTCATCATGGTAATTTCCAATCTTGAACTTTACCAGACATTGTTCATTTACCAAGGCTTTATCGTCTTTTTGCAACCAAGCAATTTGGTATGGGTTCAAATGCCTTCTTCTCTCCATCTGCAACTTACTAACCACTTCTTTTGAAACAAGGTTATTAGTACTACCTCCATCAATAATAACATTGCAAAATTTACCTTCACACTTACATCTGGTGTGAAGAAAATTCTTCCTTTGAGTTGTCTCCTTCTCCTCATTCAACAAGGCTCTTCTAGTAACAAGAACCTCTCCTCTTTCTACATCCTTAGAATGTCAAGACTCAACATCTTCATCAACATGTGCAACTCGTGCATTACCCTCAGGTCTTCTATTTGTCCTTCCTTGATGTTGAGGACATTCATAGGCTCTATGTCCTTCTCTACACTAGAAACAGGTTCCACAAAAGCCTCCTCTTCTTGGTCCTCGTCCAGATCTTCCTCTTCCTCTTTGGTCTCCATTATTCTGATCACGAGGATGGTAGGTATTATCTCCTTTCTGGTTATGGCTGCTATTGGAGCCTTCACCCTTCTTTTGATCTTCATTTCGACCTCCATATGACCTTCCATCGGTCTTTCCTCCACCTCGTTGTTTGTTCTCAAACCTCTTGTTTAGTCGTTCTTCAACCTTTAGAGAAAACTAATAAGCATCCTCAACGGTGGTCATTCTTACCAGTGCCAATTCTTCCTATATGCTTGGCTTCAACCAGTTAATATAACGAGCAAATTTCTCTTTATTTGCCTCAAAATGTCCTATTTGAATCAAGAACTTGTGAAATTCCTTTGTGTATTCACCGTCCTTGTCCCTTGCCTCAAGCTCTGCATCTTCTTGAGCAACTCCAATTCATAATCGACTAGAATAAATTGTTTCTTCAATTTTGACACCATTATGTCCCATCTGGAAATTTTATCTTTCCCTTGTCTTCCTCTTTCTAACTGGATCTCTTTCCACCATATACTAGCATGACCTTTCAATTTTCTCTTTGCAAACCTCACTTTGTGAGGATCTTCAATCTCCTCAAACTCAAAAAATTCCTCCATTTTATTGATCCAATCAATCAATTCTTTAGGATTCATATTTCCACTAAAAGTTGAAACCTCCATTTTAGGTCTCTTCCCAATGCTTGAGATCACTTGCAACAATATTCTTTCCCTAGGATCCATTGGATCCTACTCTTCCCCTTCCATTTCATCTTCACTGTCATCTCTGTATCATTGCACATCTCTTCTTCAAACCTCTTGTAGCAAGGTTTCTAATTGCCTTCTAAGGGCTCTGAATTCATCTCTAGGTGGATCTCTTCCTCCACCACCTCGGCCTCTACCTCTTCCATATTGGGAAAGTCTTGGAAGCATCTTGAACTAAACCCACACTCATAGGTCCTGTTGCAACTACCTCACGTTCGACACTCTGTTACATGCTTAGGAACTCCTGCTCTGATACCACTTGATGAGGGCTACACCGCCTGAAACCACACAGACACAATAATAGATACCAACACAGAAGATGTGAGACAGGAAAATTACTCACTTTCAATTATTTTCAGAAAAATGAAATTATAGATTCAAAGCTTACATGCTACATCCTCATGGGCTTGATTCATTACAACAAAATCAACTCTGAATAGAAAATCTACTATTCAGAGTGACAATATGCACTATTAGGACCACCTTCTACAACCTCCACTTAACCCTTTTTATTTCCCCCAATAACTGCCCTAGAATGTTCTAGAAAGTTCAAATTTCCCCTTTTGTTTTGGTGCCAAAAGTCCCACCATTTGATTTTTGGCCTAGGAAGAAATTTTTAATGAAATTCATTTTTTTAGAGGACCAACTTTGCGGGGCCATAAATTTTGATCTGGGTGTTTGATTTTCTATTATTGCATATCGTTGGAAAGATTTTGACAAGCTCTACAACACTTTAACCCATTGTAGGTCAGTTCGCCCACTTTTTGAGCTATTTCGAGGCCTCTAAAGTTTTATATCCAAATTTGAAGCTGCATTGGAGAAATTTCTTAGGACGAAAACTTTAATTTATCCCAAACCGTGCAGAGTATTGATGTGATTCTTTTGCAATCGAAAATGCTTTTCAGTTCGACTCCTTGGGGTAAATTTTCACATCCATACGAGCCCATTTAGGCCAACTTACTAAAAATAGTAATTGCCCATTTTTCACTATTTTTGACACCTGACTGTCTTACACCCCTTAAGTGCCATCATGGGACTCAAAACAACTAAAGAAAATAAATAAAACATTTTTTTTGGGTGATGCAAGATTGCCCTACACTGCTGGATGCTCTTGCATCAAGAGTAGAGCAAAGTAAAGAAATATCTTTTTGGTACCCTTTGCCCTTGATGTGAAAGGGGGAGTAGTTTTGGCTAGGAGTGTTACCATCAATGACAAAGGGGGAGATTGTTGGAGGTTTTTTTGTCATTGAGGAGATTGTTGGAAACATGAGCATGATGACGTGAAGAGACTGTTGAGTGGGGAGATTGATGAAGATTGATGAGAATGATAGTATATGGTGTTTTGATTGATGGAAACCCAGGATAGAGATGCAAAAATAGTATATGACAACCCATGATAGAGATGTAGAAGTGTTGGTCTAGAGAAGACCAAATGGTTTGGATAATTGCCCAAGACCTTAACTGTAGTTTTAGTGTTCAGTGAACCAATTTTGAGATCCGCATTACTCTGCTATGAAGAACATGGTTATGTGGTTCTGAGGTAATAGTTATACATTTTGGAAGAGTCTAAATCCAAAATTTCATGACTTAATGTCTTTTGTAGTCAAATATATTGTTGACAGAGTATTGATTGAGTTGTGACAAATTTAGTGGTGTAAAGTGTATATTGGAATGCTCAACATTCCACCATGGATGAATATTTTGTTATGCAAATTTGTGGTGGTGTTTAAAGATATCAGTAGTGTGTATGCTCCAAGTGGTAAGTGTTTTGGTGGTCCATGTATTGAGTTGTGAGTGAATAGATGGTTCATTTTGATATTACTTCATCAATTTTGCTATCCAGTGCCGACCTAAGTATTTTGGGGTCATGCAGAGTTGAGTTGTGTAAGGAGCAGATTAATGGGAGAAACTATAGGTCATGTCGACACATTTTAATGTGTTACATGTTTTGGTTCTTTTCATAAGGCGTGTGTGTTGATGTTTTTGGCTGACAAGCTATGTGGCACATACATATAATTAGGCTGACCTAATTGATGTTTTGGATAGTTGTGCTATATATAAAAAGTTGATTCATTTTTGTGAATGATGATTAAGGATAAGTGTAGAAGTGTGTGTGCAAAATCTAGTGTAGAGAAGTATGAATCATAAGTTGTGGTGAAGTATGAAGTGTGTTAAGTTAGTTTTCTAAGCTTTAGTGGAATTGTATCTTCAACATATGTTAGATGCATTGTTAGTAGTTCATCATTGAAAGTGAGCCACTCTTTCTTCTATCTCTTTCTATTCTGGGTAGTGAGCTCTTTGGTAGTGAGCCATCAATAGTGAGCCTTTTCTCTTTTCTGGACAGTGAATCCACCTTTTGTATCAAATATTATAACCAGTTATAATATATTATGATCTAAGCCTCAACCATGGTTTTTCCTTTTTTGGTTTTCCAAGTAAATCTAGTGTTCTTATGTTCTTTGATGTGATGCATGCTTTCTATGTTCCTTTCCATTATTGCAAGGTTAATGTGATGCATTGAATGAATGTTTAAATTTGATGAAGTTAATGAATTTTAGTGAATACTGATTCACCCCCCCTCAATATTTTGGGTGTTCAACAAAAGTGAGAGCTATTTAGCCTTAAATGTGATGGATCCTACACTAATGAACAAAGGATGATATTGTAAGCTAATAAAGATCCATACTCACCAATTCCTTCCCTTGGCAATAAATATGTCCAATTTTTTTTATTATAGGTCCTTTCCATCCATGAAGAAAAATAAAGCAAGAACACACATAATGTAGTTATTTGGAATCAATGTAATAGTGCCCATGTTAGTGATGAGTGGTGCTAAGATCAAATGGCTAGTCCCAAGACTGATTAAAAATGATGACTACTCAAGACCAAGTAGAAAGTGATGTGCGACATGTGCCAAATAAATAGTACATCAACATGGAATCTCAATGCATGTCATATGGCTATACTACTCATCCCACGATAGATCTTACTACAAGGAATCAATATAATCCCTTGATGAAGCATTTCTAAAATCTATAGAAGTAATAAGAGGAGGTGGAATCACAATGCATGCCATGTGACTACATTTCTCATTTCATAATATGTCCACAATAAATGCCTAAGTATGACCAAATGTTGGAGTTGTCAAAGTTGTTGGAATCTTAGTGCATATAGAATTACTACACTACATATCCCTTAAACTAATCAATTTTGGGGGTGTTAGTATGAATGATTATAGGTGGGGCACTATGAGGATCAATTGTTTTAATAAAATTCACATTTGCAAGAATTTATAAGGGAAGATTTTAGTTTTCTATAGATTCAATATCTCCATTCACCTACCTAATTGTAGGAATGGTTGTGAAACAACACTAAATGCATTCTATGTGATGTAAATATTCTAAAAAATTGTAAGACATTTTATTCATAAACCACGTCTTTGTATTTTAATCGAGTACATTTTTGTTCATGGTCATTCAACTCACAAATGAGTCCATCTAGAGTTAGGGTAATAAACACTCAAGGTATTGATTCTATATGTCTTCTTTCTAGGATAAATAGTTCATAATGGCCAAGACAACAATATAAGAGTGAAATGAAATATTAAATCCTCCCTCAACTCCCCTCATTATGTTGGCTCTATATATTAGTAGATTTATAATAGTCTATTAGATTGCATAGTATCCACCTAGAATTATGTTGTGGGTATGTTAAAAATGTAAAATTAAATGGCCCCTCAAACAATTAGAGGAAACATAACTCTATAAATAGTGCATTTACGAGTCCTTTTAACCATTAAGAGCTACAAGAATATTCCATTGTCAATTATAATAAATTTAGTTGCAATTAGATAATGTATACCTTACCAAGATGCACAGCTCAAAAAGAGCTTTCTAACACAAAAAGTTGAAAAATTGATACTTGAAACAAATGTTATTCAATATCTCCATTCACCTACCTAATTATAGGAATGGTTGTGAAACGACACTAAATGCACTCTATGCGATGTAAAATATTCTAAAAACTTATAAGACATATTATTCATAAACCATGCCTTTGTATTTTAATCAAGTACATTTTTTTTCATGGCCATTCAACTAACAACTAAGTCCTTAGAGTTAGGGTAATAAACACTCAAGGTAATGATTTTATATGTCTTCTTTCTAGGATAAATACTTCATAATGTCCAAGACAACAATAGAAGAGTGAAATAAAATAGTAAATCCTCCCTCAACTCCCCCCATTATGTTAGCACTATATATTGTAGATTTATAATAGTCTATTAGATTGCATAGTATCCACCTAGAATTATGTTGTGGGTATGTTAAAAATGTAAAATTAAATGGCCCCCCAAATAATTAGAGTAAATGACACTCTATAAGTAGTGCATTTATGAGTTTTTTAACCATTAAGAGTTGCAAGAATATTCCATTGTCAATTATAATAAATTGTCACAATCAGATAATGTATACCTCACCAAGATGTACAGCTTAAAATGAGCTTTCTAACACATAAAAAGTCAAAAAATTGATACTTGAAACAAAAGTTATTTATACCTTTCAAAAAGTTTTCTTGCAAAAACATTTACCTAATCTTGAGGCCTTAGGGATAAAACATATGACCACACATTTGAAAAAATCACAAATTTGCCATGTAAAAAAAAATTAAAAATTGACATGAATATTAAAGATCTATTGGATGCAATTTCTTTTATTTTTTTAGCTAATCATTATATATAATTTAATATTTTGAGCAACAATGCTATAGTCTATAATTAATTTTCTTATTTGATAATTTAAAAAATGTCATTTATCTATTTTCCTAGTGGTTCATGTTCAAAACAATTAATTCATAAATAAATTTTTTATTTAAATTTTATCACATTCTCAATGCATTAAATTCTTGTGGTACAATTTCAACTACATTAGTAATGTAAGTCTTCTTCAAACATTAATTTGAGGTTTAAATTTCAACTCTATTTATGTTTTTTGTTGTTGAAATGCAATAAGCCATCATAGTAGTCCTTTCGTACTGTGAGGTGGGGAGGTAAATTAATATGAAATATAATGATGTCTTCAATGAAATCCTCTTCTATAAAATTGCATTGTTGACTTTTGAATCATTGATTTTTTGGTAAAAAGACTTAGATTAAATCTAATTGCACTAAATATATTTAATTACATGTTTGCAAAAATTGATTCACTTATTAAAATAGTGCACTACTATCTAACATCATTTGATTGCTCAAGAATTTAAGTCATCTATAATTAATGACTCACAATTATTACAATAATCCACTATTTACGCAATCAAATAAACTCTAACCTTCACTTCAACTATAATTTCAACTATCTAATCACTGACATGAACCAAATACGATGTGATCAAACACATTGTTGATCCAAAAATTACACTATCATGATTTTAATTTGAAGATATTTAAGTTCACAACTGAATGTATTCTAACTCTACGTATTCTAACAACTCTATTATCCTACTCGACAAAAACAATTACTATTTCATAAACTTTATCTTAACTAAATATGCAAACTAATCAACTAGAAGAACATACAGAATGCATATTTTATTTAACATGAAAAACAAGCTTCCCCATTTTCTCTATCGTTCAGAATACCGCCATTGCCTTCTAAGAGAAATATGAATTTTTTTCTCTATCTGTTTAAGTCTTTTTCATATTAGATGCATTAAAAATAGTTGGGCGACCATGTAAGAGTTTCAGAAACTCCATGGAAAAAACCTTCAGTCATCCCAGAATCTTGGTGTGGTACACAGATTCAAGGCGTTGATCCCATGTTAATGCTTTGGATGAATGTCAGGCATGATGGAAGATCTTGGCGCTTTTACCTAATGCATGTTACTCGGCAGGCTGCAATGACCCATCAGAGATCCCCAAAGCTGTAGGTACGGTGGAGTCCTTGGCAGAAGGGTACTCACAGTGTTTGATGAAAATCAGTAGGTAATGGACATGGAGACATTAAGACCCCTATCATAATCTTTTGGATCTATGGGTGTTGAATGAAATGGTTTGTGTACTCAAGACTGTACACAAATTACGACCTTATACTGTCTAATGAGTACGACCCCTACCATCCATATTTGTTCATTAGGTACGTTAGAGGAAACTGATTAGGGTATTCAGGGACAGACTAAAAACTATATCAAGTTTACAGTCATGGAGACGATGGTGAGGTTTGTTTCTTAATATGTCAAAAGCTTAGATCTACAAGCTCCCACTATTTATAAAGGACTAATATTATGACATCATGGCTTAGATATCATGTAAGAATTTGTCATAAGTACAAGAAGTTTGCCCAAAACTTAATGTCTATAAAATAGTTATAAAATTAGGAAAAATAATAAAATAAATTTTATTTAATAACATGAAATCAATTATGTGATAGTGGGATAGTGTGGTGGTTAAGTTGTTGTGGTGTTGTTCTTATCATCAAGGTTCAAACCCCATTGGGTGTTATTGTTCAATGTTTATATTGGGGATGAGGTCCCCCGATTGTGACCTCACTGGTTCATTTTCAATCACTTCCAATTCAACAATGTGTTAACACAATGTAATTGAGAGAAAGGGGGTCTAGTTTAAATAAAGGTGACACCTAACTAACATTTATCAAGGATTGATGAAGCATTGGTGGCCCAAGTCGAGTACCTCAAGTCAATAGGGACATCAATCACATTAGCTAATTAGGTGAGGGAATTTAAATAGTCCCAATGTCCTATGTAAACTTAATTAACTAGGTACAATATTACATTAAGGATGTGTTTTTTTGTAAAAGGAATCCTAGGTCTAATGCATATTACACTAACATCAATCCTTTTTCAAAAGAACATTAGGATGCAAATCAATAAGGAGATTTAGATTGAAATGCAACCTTGTAGGTGAGTCAATCTACCTAGGATCTAATCCTTTTGAGCCTTGGAAATTGACTGAAAATGACTAAAATTGAATTGCTTTAATTAACCTCATGAAACTATATGACCTAATCTATAAATACAAGCTTTCGAACACAAAAAAATGTAATAGTAAATTCCGACACCAAATATGAGAAAGGCAAAATTTTGTGCACTTGTCATGCAAGTTTGGGGTTGATTTGATAGGACAAAATTGCCCTGGGTTACTATGTCCTTATAGGTTTGTCCTGAATTTGAAAACACAATCTTGAAACCCTTTATCTACTCTTTGATTCCTACTTTGCAAATTTATGTCTTTGGATTAGAACATGTAATAAATCTACAAAAAAAAATGGTAGGGGGTTGGCTATATAGGATTTTTCCTTAGTCAAATCCTTGTTTGGTATTTATACCTCCACAAATAGCCAATAAAATGATTGATAAAAATGTTTGTGCTCTTAACCTTAAGTGCATCTAAGGTTGTGATGAGCTAAAATGCATAAAAAACTACTTAGGTGCATTAGAGAAGGATTCATAAATGACAATGACAAGATCTACCTAAGAGAAAGTCAAATACCCTTAGGAAATATGAAACACAATGATACCTCACCTTGGGAAACAAGTAGGATGAAGCTTGAAGACGAGAACACTTAGGAAACAAGTCATTAGGTTGTAGAAAATGGCCAAGAGTACTTTCCAAGCCTAGAATCCATCATATCCTTGTATTACCATCAAACCCCAATCATTGAATAGAACTTGATCAAATCTAAAAATATTCTTGAAAGCCTGCAAATTCCAATGTATGTGGTGGAATGTAATTATTTCTTTCTTCTTCTATTTCCCAAATTTTCTAATTAGTTTTCAAATGGTGAAATGAATCGGTATTTACAAGCATTTAATCTAATTTCTCGAAAATTAGATCTTGTTAGCCGACATTTGATATTTGAATTTCAAATAATGAATTGTTGTCCTTGACATATTGAATTTCGGAGGCAAAATAGGGGGACCAAGTCGCCTAGGGTGACTAGGTCCTAACCCTATTTTGCAGGACTTAAGGTGTCGGGAGCAAAATATTAAATGTTTGCTCAGGTTTTGTACATGCAGTTTCATAGAAAATTATCAAATGGGCCATGGAATGCATAACTTTGGAAATTAGGGCTTGATTAGGGTATGTTGAAATGTATTGATGCAAGGGTCACTCAAATAGGCTCCAAATAAAGTGTGAAATTGTATCTTCACCTAAAAGGGAGTACAATTTTTGACGCTACAGGATGAACACTATCCTTAGTGAAATTTAATATTTAATCCAATAAAATTATCTTTATAATTATTTTATTTCTTATGAGGTGAGAATTTAACCTTCTAAGTGTTAATGAAATTTTACTCTTCTCTCTTAACGATTTTATTTCATTGATATCATGAAAATAAAAACTATGTAGGCAAGTTGTGCTCTCTCTCTCTCCCCCTTGTCCTCATTCATATCATCTGTTCTTGGTTAATAATTAAATCATGTCTTGTGGAATCTTATGAGTATGGTGTTAGTATTCCTTGCCCTTGTGTATGTCTTGGACTAGTGCTATAAAATGATACCTTTCTTTTGGGTGTACTTGTAAAGCATCTTCTCTATCCCTCTTTTATCCTTATAGTGTAGATGAAAGAAATAAATAAAATTGATAGGTAAAAAATGTAATGTTTGTTACTCTTATTTTTGTGTTGGGAAATAAACATGATTATGTTTGTATGGTGATGCATATGATTATATCTATATTAAGAATTAAACCTCCTCCATAGGGTTGAGTATTGTGTTATCCTCTCTCTCTATATGTTGTGTTTAATTGGTGAAAAGGGTTGAGATATTGTGTGAATGAGATAATGATATCCTACTCTCTTCCCCTTGTGTTTTGAAAATTGAATGATTTGGTTGTCTAGTTAATCTACTCAATCGAGCTTTCTCTTATTTTTGTGAAGCTACATTAAGTAATGAATATAAAAAATTAATCCAATGAATAAATGTGTGTTCTATGAATTATTGGAATGTCCTAAGTTCCCAAATTTGTCAATGGATATGTAATATCATAGCATGTGAGTATTTAATGACATTTATATTGGGAAAAAAAATATAGATATATGGATATGTATTAAGGGTAGAGAGGATTATTATTTTATATTTCTCCCTAGGTATAGTTGGTAAGGGTTTGGAATGGGTTGGGAGATTAGGTCTAAGGAATAATAAGTTGGGAAAAAAATACCTCTATTTTATTTTTTAGCTTTCATGGGGCCAATAATATAAATTGGTTATGTTATTTCTATAGGAATTGCATACAAATTTGTTAGTCCTAAATGGCTTAAATGATGAATGTGTTTGTACACTATACAAGAGATACATATTTGATTCAAAAATAGGGATTTCATGTATGTATACTTTGTAGGACAATATCTAAGGTAAATACAAAATGATTCTCCTTGTAAAAATCTACCACTTAAGGACCTCATACATCAAGCTTATGTCCCACTTAGCAATAATAAAGAAAAAATCTTTGAATTTTATCACTATTTTAACTTTTTATGAGATGGCTAGATATGAGATGGGTGAACAATTTAATTTTACTTGTGGTTTATCTTTTTTATTTTCTCAATTCCAATATGTAAAGAAATTGAAAAATGACCAAATGCTCACAGAAAATAGTTATTTTTTCTGTTGAACACTAGGAATACTAAGAAGGGGGGGGGATTAGTATTCACTGAAATTCATTAACTTCATCAACTTAAACATGTATTCAAAGAATCTCATCAAAATTGCAGAAATGGAAAAGAACAATTGAAGCATGCACCACAACAAAAACATAATAACACCATATTTACATGGAAAACCCTTGGAAGGGAAAAACCACGGTGAGGATTAGCTCACAATATATTATAATTGGTTAGAATGGATTACATAATGGAGGAATCACTATCCAAGGAATCACTGTCCAGAAAGAAAGGCTCACTGCCAAAAGGACTCATTATGTAGAATATACACGGGAATAGAAGAATGGCTCATTGCTAGATTTTGAACTGCTAACAATGCATCTGCAACATGTTGAAGATACAGTTCCAATTAAGCTCATAAAACTAACTTTACACACTTCATACTTCATCACTATCACCTTTCACACTTTATTCTACATCACATCTCACACACAATCTCTACATGACATCTTCATCTGCATCTTATTTTTCATCATCACAACACTACATTGACCTTATATATATATGCATATATTTTTCAAACACTCATATCATCAATTAGGTTGACCTAATTAGATGAAACGTGTAACACCATAACTTGTTGCCTCAAAATTCTAACCCACATACCTTGTAGAAGAAAACAAAATATGTTCTTCACCAAAATAGGTCATAATGACCTATAATTACTCCCATGATTCTGCTCCTTTTATAATTCAACTCTGCATGACCCCAAAACCCTTAGGTTGTCACCACACAACAAAACTAGTTAAGCACCAACTAAATTAACCAACTGTTCATCCACAGCTCGACATGTGGACCACCAAATCACTTGCCACTTGGAGTGCATACACTTCGAACACCCTTAAATCCTTCCTCAAAACTGCATAGCATAATAATCATCTGCGATGGAATGCAGAGCATTCCAATATGCTCTCTACACTTGTAACTCTGCTTCTATTAAGCCTGATACTCTGTCATCAATATCTTTAGCTGTAGAAGACATACAACCCTAAAACTTAGGATATAGATACCTTTAATACACACCATTATTACCTCAGAACCTCATGATAATATTTTGCAAAGAAGATCAATGTGGACCACAAAATTGTTGCTCTGCTACTTACTATTCCATTTTGGGACTTAGGCAATTTTCACCAAAACACTTGGTCTTCTCCAAAAATCTCTAGACTATGTACATACAAATGCACCATCATTCTACAATGGGTTTCGATCAATGACAACACCATACATCATAATTCTCATGTTGCCAACAATATCCCCCTTTGTAATTCTCCAAAACACACTTCTCTGATTCACTCCCCTTTGATATCAAGGGAAAAGGCTACTGAAAATATACTTCTCTTCTTTACTCCCCATTACTGATATATTTACATGAGAGTAGCTCTTCTTACCTTATTTACTTCCTCTTTCTATATTTTCCATTACCAAAAAGGAAAAACTATACCACAAAATCATCTACTAACTCCACATATGTATATTGAAGTAAAAAAATTACATATACAAAGAAAAAATGTACACCTTAACTAGATGAGGGTAAAATACCATTATAAGATACCTTCAATTTTTCAAGGCGTGCCTCCCAATCCTTCTTGGAAAAGGAAAGCATATGGCACCTATTTTCAAACTAAACATGGAGCTCTTCTCCTTCTTCCGAAGAATTAGGCATTGGATTCTTTTGCACAATCTTCTCAGCATTAGCTAAAACTTCAGTAAAAGATGTAAGTCTAAGACTTACCATGTCATAGAGCTTATTATATTGCTTTATGATTTTTTCTTTTTCTTCCTGCAGTAGAAAGAATTGAATATGTAGATTTTTGATGACTAATCTTGTATCTCCATCTACATCAATCACTAGACCATAAACACTTGAGTCCTGAGTGATTTGAGACTCAATTGAGTCCATCTGATCCTTAATGCTCCTTGTAGAAACTGGCCACTTCAAACATATTTGAAATATTTTTTTGGCTTCTTCCAAACCCTTCTTAACATCCTCCAAGCTACCTTACAACTTGGTATACATGCAATACTACACTTATTAGAAACATCTACTAGCCTTTAATCATTGACTTTATTTTCCATTTCCTTCTCTATATTTTCTTCCAAACCAACAAAATACTCCTTAAAGGAATCTTACAATAGCTTCACCTGTTGCACACTAGATAAAGAATAGTCAATAGAAATTCCAATAATTCCTTCTTGCAATACCTTCACAACTTCATCCACCAACTTAGTACTCTTTTTGTGAATTTGAAGAATCTCCTTTCTCGTGGAGGCATGAAAAACATCACCAAGCTATAATTTATGAAGAGGGGAAATCTTCTCCAAGTCCACTTGACCTTGTTGCATAGGAATCTGCAGTAGTTGTGCAAACACCACTAGTTAAAATTGTAATTGCATATCCAAGAGATATTTCAATGAATCTTTAGAGGGTCTAGATGATTCACCACCTGTTTTAGTACTTTCATTTGTATGAGTATCACTCTTCTATTTCTCTCCACTACCAAAGCACTCTTCTACAATCCTCTCATCTTCTACAGGTAAAGTTTCTTCTTTTTGTCCTTCAGTCTTCTTTGGGGAATCTTGCTTATCTTCTTTACTCTTCTCATCAGTTATCTCCACATCTAGAGGAGTGTTGTTTGTCAACATATCTTCTTGCATATGCTCATGTTACTCTATGATAGGCTCATTGATTATTGGAAGAGGTGTATATTGTTGCATTTGATCTTCATTCTCTAGAGGAGTGGTTTCCTTGTCTGTAGGCACAACTTTCTTCATTTCTACAAGAATCTTGGTTTTTATCTCCTCTATTTGCTTCTCCATCCTTTTCATCTTTCTGAGTCCTTCCCCATTAGGGTATCTACCTTGTGTTTGGTCTTGAATTATTTTTATTGCAATTTAGAAAACCTTATTCTTTCTCCATCAATAAGGGTTACTCTAGTTTTCTCCAGAGCATTTTTTATCTTTTTTCTTCCACCATAGCTTCTTGTCTATTGGCACTAAGTGAATCATAAGATTCACCGAGAGTTGGTCATGAATATCACCTAGATTCACATCAAAGGTTATCATATACATCTCTATTGCCTTCTCAATTGTAGCTTTTTCAGTAGGAGTTGAATCTTCATACAGTAATGGTGTTTCCTTTGGTTCACCATGATCTACAATAGCACTAAATAATGCATCAAACCTCATAGGACTATGTTCACAAATTAGAGGGGTTTTCTCTTTCTCTTTCCCCCTTTTTGTACCAGTCTCTTCTTGAGAGACTATAGATTTTCTTTTCAGGACCAACTAATTTTCTTCCTCTTCCTCTTCTTCTTCTTCTTCTTCTTCTTCACATCTAATATTATTTTCTCTTGTAGCTTTTTCTTTCCTTCTTCTCTTGGGAGACTTATATTGCATAGAGGTGTTGGATGTATATTTCTTCTTCGAACCACTTGTTGGTTTTGTTCCAAAAGGATTTGTAACAGTAGGTGATGTGGGAACTGAGGTCTTGCCAAACCTTCTTGAATTCTATGGAGTAGTCTACGGAAGAGAAGATGCACCTTTAGATTTCTCCATAGGATCCTCAAGGGTGCCAAACTCTCTCTCCAAACTAGCCTTCATCTTTTCAACTTTTTCTTCAATGTCCTTTTCAAGGTTCTTTTTGCTTAATTTCTCTTTATAAGTCAACAAAATCTCTACAAGAGCAGTGAACATAGACTCATCTACCTCATAAGGCAACTCCAGAACCCAAATAGTTTTGGGTTCAACCGCTTCCATGTAGTAGTAATCTTTACTAACCATGAAAGTTAAATCATTCTTATACTTATCCACAACTTTACTTGGAATCATTTCTCTTTATTACATCCAAGATTGAAAAGGTTTAAAGAACCCCCACAACATTGAATCACAAGAGTTTTTACCAAAAAATATTCTCAAATGATCTCTAATTTGAGTGGCTACAGGAACATTATCTAACCATACTACATTCTTTGCTCTGTGTAACTCATTAAGAAAGTAAAACATCAAGAAAATGATAAGTGTACCATATCGGAAAGGGTGTTTTGACTCTTTTATCTTCTACAAATCCTCCATCAATTTTAATCTCAGGAGCTCAAAAAGACCAAAATCTTTGCCTTATTTCACCATCTGATGGGTCATGTTATTGTTGTGGTAGAAACATAATTCTCTCTATTTGTGAAAATATTTTATAACCAATCATCATAGAAGTATAATTTACTGCTAGATCTTGAATGTCATTCACAATTAGGTAATGCTTGTAAAAATTTGCTCCAATAAGCTTCATTACAACTTCATTCTGTATGGTCTTCAATGCCGCAATAGGTCCTATGGAGCATAAATCGGTAACAACCCTAATGGCCTCTTTGTTTATCATATGCAGGATATCCAACCACATGAGTTTATCATGAATTCTGCTTAGCACATACTACACCCACTCATTATCATAGTAGAAATTAGGAAATTCATTCCACACATCGAGCTTCTTCTCTATTAAAGTGGCATACTCTAGTTTTAGCTAGAAATTATCACCAGTTAACACCTTTTCCCTAAACTCCACCATCTTCGACCGATCATATTCATCCAATTTTGAATGAATATAAATATGCACATCCTCTGTGTACAATACATCTTTTTGAACCCTAGAAAAAGCACCTTCCTTATCCATCTCCATGGATTTGTATGAATGTTTCTTGAATTTAGGTCTCGACCTCTCAAGCACATCAATAAATTGTGGAGTAAACATCTTGAACTTCTTTGAAACTATGGTTTTGTAAGAAACATTAAATACCTTGTGAGTCTTCACCGGTATGGTTTTTCTTAACACCAAAATTGTCTTCACTCTAATCTCCACTTCAAATTCTTGAACACAAATCACTTTTGAATATGCATAATAAAATATAAACCATTTTCCAATGACCTAATAGGCACATTAATTGCAACAGATAAAGTTAGGTAAAAAATATGTTAAATCCTCTATGTGATATCATAGACACCTTTAAACATTTCATAAATCTCTACTTTAAGATATTTCTCATTGGAGATTTCACCATCAGATCAAGCATATCAATCTATACATGTACCAGTATGTTGAAGACATCAACATCTCACCTTTGGCATGGGGTTGGAAATTTTTCTACTAAAACTCCCCTTGTGCCAATGCTCACTATCTAGTTTTCAAAGGAAACATCTACACCATAATTTGGAATAGAATCATTCTTCACCTCATTCTCTTCCTTTTTCTTCCATATCTTGTTCATCTTCTTTGAAATACTTCAACCAGATCAACCCTCTTTACTGGATCAATCTTATTTTGCGAAGCAGAGGGATTTACATTCTTTCCTCTACAAAACTTAGTTGTGTGTCCTGGTTTATTACATTTATAGCATATGACACCTTGTTGTAGAGAAAACTTACTTATTGCCATTTTAGATCTGCATTTAGAAGCCTTATGCACAAATCCATTGCATGTATAATAGTAACCATTAAATGATTGAAACATCATACCATTATTGTAACCATTCATCATCTACTCACTAGCCTTATGAACAAATCTAATGCATGTATGGCACTGACTAGAAAATGATTGAAACGTTTTGATTCATTCTAATTCTACACTCTACAACTCTATGTCCAAATTTATTGCAAGAATATTAGTAACCATTAAAATATGAATAAATTTGTGTAGATGGTTGTCTAATAGGAGGTTTCTTGAAACTTTTCTTTTGGTTCTAGACATGTTTGATTTTCTCTTCTTATCCCTAGTCCTCCCTTGTTTATCATTCTTCTTTTCAACATAGTTTGGAGTCTGATTTTCTTTTGATATTTCTCCTTTTTCAAACCCTAATCCTTCTTTGTCCTTTAAAGATTTTTTACTAGCAAGCATATCCTCAAGTAAGGTGGAGCTCCTCTTGAATTTATCCTTTTGACTCTTTTCTTTCTCCTTGGCATTCAAGCAGTCTTCAACTCTTTTTCCTTCTTCAACCTGCAC
The DNA here is from genome assembly GCA_007258455.2 of Sequoia sempervirens. NCBI lineage: Eukaryota > Viridiplantae > Streptophyta > Pinopsida > Cupressales > Cupressaceae > Sequoia > Sequoia sempervirens. The sequence continues at coordinate 28,570,451 of VDFB02047397.1, forward strand.
TTTTAGACTGGTGATTGTCTCATTTGATTGTTTGAGTTGGTCATTTGTTTCCTTGAGTCTTTATTTAACTTTCTTGATTTTATCCCTCAAATTTTTGATGCATTCATCAACTTCATTTTATTTCAGATCTCTATTCTCACATTCAACTTTATATAAATCGTCATGAGCAGATCTGAGTTCTCCTTCCATGTCAACTTCATAATCTTTTTCAGTAAATCCTTCCATCATAATTTCTTTGGGAGGAAATAGGATACCTCCTAGTTGCCATGCGTTCAACCTCTAAGATATACCTCAATGATTAAGCTAATTGAAGGAACCAAGCTTTGATACCAATTGTTGAACACCTAAAATACTAAGAGGGGAGGTGAATCAGTATTCACTAAAATTTATTTTCAACTTAAACATGTATTAAAAGCATCTCATCAAACTTATAGAAATGGAAAATAACAATTGAAGCATGTACCATAACAACAAACACAAGAACACTAGATTTAAGTGGAAAACCATTGGAGGGAAAAAAATAGGATGAGGATTATCTCACAATATATTATGACCAATTACAATGAATTATAGAATGGAGGAATCATTGTCCAGAAAGAAAGGCTCACTCGTAAGGGCTCACTGCCCAAAGGAATCACTTTCCAGAGTAGGAAAGAGAATAGAAGAATGGCTCACTGTCAGATTTTGAACTACTAACAATTCATCTGCAATATGCTAAAGATATAGTTCTAATTAAGCTCAAAAAATTTACTTTACACACTTCATAATTCACCACTATAATCTTTCGCACTTTATTGTACATCACATCTCACACACAATATCTACATCACATCTTCATTTGCATCTCATTGTTCATCATCACAACATTGAATTGACCTTCTATATATATGCATGTATTTATTAAACACTCATATCATCAATTAGGTTGGCCTAATTAGATGAAACGTGTAACACCATAATCTTTTGGCTAAAACATCCAACCCACATACCATACATAAGAAACTAAAATGTGTTCTTAACCAAAACAGGGTGGTATGACCTATAATTACTCCCATGATTCCACTCCTTTCATAATTCTCCGCATGACCCCAAAACCCTTAGGTCGGCACCACACAACAAGATTGGTGAAGCAATAATTGAATGAACCAACTGTTCATCCACAACTTGACACGTAGACCACCAAATAACTTACCACTTGGAGTGCATACACTTCAGAAATCCTCAAATACTTCCTCAAAACCGCACAACATAATAATTATCCACGATGGAATGTGGAGCATTTCAATATGCATTATGTACCTAGAACTTTGCTTCTACTAAGCTCAATACTATGTAATCGATATCTTCAGCTATGGAAGACATGCATCCCTGAAACTTTAGATATAGATACCTTCAATACATACTAATATTACCTCAAAAAATCATGACAAGATTCTACAAAGCGAAGCAATGTGAACCACAAAACTTTTGCTCTGTTACTTACTATTCCAGTCTAGGACTTAGGCAATTTTCACCAAAACACTTGGTCTTCTCTGAACTTCTCTGAACTATGTACATACAAAATGCACCATCACTTCTAAAATGCATTTCCATCAATGAAAACACCATACATCATCATGCTCATGTTGCCAACATTTTCTTGATTATATTTTATGTTCTAAGGATTTATGTTAAATTGTTTTAGTAAAAAATAATTTTAGTATATTTTATTTTCATAATCTCGTATGAAAATTTTAATATATTTTATTTTCGTAATCTCGTATGAAAATTTGTTTAAGACTTTCATTTAGAGCTTGGTGAGATAGTGGTGGAAATGATATGTCTATTCATATGTATGAAGGGTATAAAAATGTTATTAGAAATAGGTGGTTAATATTGTAATTTAAAGTGATATTTTAATAGGAATCATACTAGGTGGGGATATATAAAATTGAAGATGTAGAGGTTGAAATGAAACTAGGGGTATTATTTAAGGCTCCATGATTGTAAGTGATATAGGATAAGTTTACTAAGTGAATAAGTTGGAGATAAAATTAAAAATGATTGTGTCTCATTCTCGATGGACCTAACATATCTCTTCACTCAAGTTAATGAATCTAAGGAATGAATTGTATGACATCTCCTCTATTTGTAGTGTTTTTCTTGTTATGTGTGATTGTACCACATTGAATGTGTGTGTCCTTCATAAATTTAGTTGGAGGACACTCTCCACCTACATGCATTTTTTATGTTTGTGAGATTTTATTTTGGATAGTGTCACTTTAAGATGATTTCACTTACTCCTTGTAGAGATTAATGTTTTTGCTCTCATGTTTTTCATCACAATGATTCTTTCATGTCTATGTTGGTTCTTGTGTTAATATTATAATTGAGGCAACAACAATTTTGTGAGTGTGGGTGTATTGTAACACTATGATTGTTTTTTTTCTATAAAAGAAATGTTTGATTTATTTCATCCTAGTAACGTTTGAAGATAAATTTGGGAATTACATGTATTATTAGAGCCCTAGATTGCAATAATGGGATATTTTGGTGTGTGTGTGTTGGGCCTTGTGTTGCCTATGTGAACTTGTGCAAAGAATGTGATTGTTCACATGTATTTTCTCCATGTGATAACATGTTGGAGGAATATTCCTTATGTGGGAATAGTTGGATCACTATATTATAATTTTTATATCTCATGTGTATGATTGACCCTCTTAATACCTTGGGCACATGATAAATATACTTTAATCTAGGTGTGAGTGATTGAATAACCTTTATGAGGTCATGTTTGATTTAGTATAAGCTAATTTTATAGTATTATCATACAAATTCATTTTATGAAAATATATGTTTAGTTTATGAATTTTATAAGTCATGTTTCAAATATAAATTGATTCACTAGTAATATTACATACTTCTCACTTAAAGTTTAGGGTCGTATTGTCAATATCCATTTCCCATCATTGATTTTGTCTCTAATTGAACAGTTCTCATTACTTTTTGAGAGCTAATGTGTATTATTTTTCAAAAGTTCATCAAGCCTAGAATTTCTTTTGGACTATTGATCTTTATTGATCTATCTTCACTTGCCTAAAATCCTTACAGTGGATAGATATCAACATGTTGTAAATGGTGGGGCACATGCCAAAAAGGAAGGACATTAAAAATGATTTATTATGCAAGGAAAACATGATGTGTTGGCGCTTCTCTAGGATATTGCTAGTTTGATAGCTCAAAGCCATTATTCTATTGGCAAGAGTTTAGGAAAGAAAGGATAGATCAAAAATTCAAAAGGAACTATGAGATCGATGAACTTTTGAACTGTAAATATATTTAATTGTCAAAAATAAATGAGAATTGTTCAATTAGAAGAGATTAACAGTCTAAAAGGTATTTTGATTATAAGTACATTTTTAACCCCAAAAATGGTAATTGTTAGATTAGAGATGAGTTTATAGCTTTGAGTAGGACCATTATATATAAATTTGATTTATATGGAATTGACTTAAAATTTCTAGTTCACGTGAGCTTTAATAATTTCTTGATAGTATATTTGTGTTTTCCCCTTGACCCCAACAATGTCACTTTACCCCTTGATCCTACCAATGGCTGCCACACTTGGGCTCTTGCTTTAGTTATATATATATATATAGGGATTGTATTAACAAATAAAATAAAAATAAGGATTAGTTTTGGTGATTAATTTTCATAGTGAGAGTTTGTTAAGATTCACCATTCTTTTCATAAATATTGAGTGATGTGTACAGATTTGCCAATTAAAATTATTATTTTTTCAAAAAAGGAACAATTTATTGATAATAATTAATATTCTTTTCAAAAAAGTGAAAATTCACCAAGATTTTACAAGATTTTTATGGGTCATTTCTTAAAGTTCTCCCTAATTAATCCTGAACCCATGAGGCCATATAGAGAATCAATAAAATTAAAAATTAAAATTTATGTAAGTCAAATATATCAAAAAGGGATTTTAAATTTAATCTTGCTATGCTAAACCATCATATTCCACTAAAATAAATTCCCAATTTTAAATTTAAATAATAAAATTAAATAAAATCACAAATTAAATATAAAAATTAGTAAATTAAAATAATTTTTCTAAAAGGCACTTTAGTTTGAATATAATTTAAACAAATTCAATTAAATCTAGCCTTCCCTAAAAATTAATGAAACCCACATACAAATTAAATCAATCATAAAAATATGGTCACACACATGTAAGTGTTGTAGAATCTCCTATAAGATTGTAGGGACTAGGTAAATTCATCCAAATGTAACATTAAATCTCAAGCTTCTATTTAGGAGAATCCATATGGTGAAGTGATATCCATGGTGTTATCCTCCATATACCTCCAATTTGTGTATACATGTAAAGGTCCTTCACACTCTACAAATATTAAATCCAATAATAGAATAGCATAGTTGAAGCACAATTAGGTCAATATATCAACATGTTCTTATAAATATAAATGAAGGTATGTATAATACCTCAAATAATAATAATTACATATATCATCTATAATGTATATAGTCACAATTATAAAATAAAAGAAAACACTATTTACAAGTGGTTTGTCAAAATATATTGTACCCATGATATTCTAATTAACTCATATGAATCACATGGGATTAAGCTAGGAATTTCTTTAAACCATTTATAATGATAAATTGATAGAATTAATAACACATCTTAGTAAGAATATCAATGTTGTTAAAAAATTTAGTCTACAAATTAGGTCCCTCAAACATGCTAGCACACAAGAAATACAAAGATAATAAGTACATGCTAGGAAGCACATGTGGGGTGGCCTTACAAGGAATGTCTCGTATAAAATAAGAAGGGAGAAAGAAAACTACCCCCAAAATTTTGATTATGAATTCCCAAGATGTAATAAATGGAAGGCATGATGCCCCCAAATTTAAGGATGTAACAATGAAGGTACAAAGTAGAGAGAGAAGACATGATGCTCCCTGTAGAGTCTAAGCTAATGTTTTGTAAACTTGGTGGAATTCACTCAATTCAGAAGGTCAACTCATTGAACAGTCCACTTGACATTGCTTAAGACTACATTAAATCATCAACCAAGGTGCGTAAGCTTATAATGGTGTAGCATTATATATGCCTTCAAGGACTCGAACTTCCTAGAATATCTTATTAAAGTCATTCTAATTACTAGAAATACACAAAACTATAAACAATAAAAGTGCAAACTGAAACTTAATTGCTACGGGTACCTACAGTTAAGGTTGTAACTAAACTTTTGTTAATGAAATAAAACTGTATTAACTAAAAACTTAATAAAAACTATTGACCCAACTAAACTATCCTCCTGAGTATTACCAATGATTGTTACATGCATGTTTCTAAGCATTCGTTCATAATAAACAAGAAATGAAATCCCATTTAACATGCATATGAATTATGAATAATAATAAACTAATAACAACTATCAATAGAAAATAAATAACTGAAAGAAAGGTGAAGTGAAGAACAATACATTAAGTGGCCTGCTCAAGTAATTGTTCCCACTTTAACTGAACTCAATCTAACTACTAAATCTCATGCATTCCATGAATTGATCTCCATTTATTGCATAAGATGAAAGATTACAAAATATTCTTGCACAAATCATACTCAATCATTCTATAGATTCATGCTCAAATTGAAAATAAAAAATAATATAAATTGTGAACAACCAACTAACTAAACCACAAACTCAACCAACAGTTATATACAAACTGAGGGAGTATTTATTGAAAGAAACAAATTTAACTGAAATCATTAATTCCACTTCCAAATATTTAGAACGTAGAATTAAGACTTGGAATTATTCAACCTATAACTGAAAAAGAAGGAGAATCCTATTGAAACTAGAACTTTGTCAAAATAAAATGCATGCCCATCTGTCAAAGTCCCATATAAGAAAGACCTCTTCTTCAACATTTATTAACTTATTGTAATAACGCGCTTTTTATCTTCATTAAGTGCCTTCAACCAATGATCATCACGTTCAACTATTTTTGCAATTTCCCCTATTTTGGTGTCCAACGACCCTTTTGCTATAGGTTCATCTTGCAACTACTATGTATCATGGTTCCTCCTTTAGTTGAAAACAAGTTAGTTTCACAAAATGCGTATACAAGGATAACCATCATAATTAAACATAACATTCCATCAACATACGCATACACATATATTCATATAAACCATTTAATGCTAATATATTAAACCATAATTTCATCACCATGTTTTTGGGTTTAGTTCTACATAATGGATACAAAAAAGGATAATATAATATGGAATATTGTTTAGAAAGTGTGTTTAAAAGTATCTTAAAGTCTGCATAAAACCAATAGAAAACAAGCTATTTTCTAGACCTATCATTTCCCCCTAACTTAACTTTTTGCTTGTCCCCAAGCAAAATACTAAGGGTCTTGATTATACTAGAGAGAAATTTTCCTTAGGTCCATGACTGTACTAGCACCTTGATCCTGTTGTAGATAAAAACCTTGGTATGCTGAAAGCTTCCTCATTTTGATAGCTTCTTCCCTTTCACATTCATCATTTTTATCTCCAGTCCAATGTGGAATTGGACAAAGGAGAATAGGTGGTTGAGATGTGAGGGGTATCTAATGAACTCCTCTATTAATATTGGTTTCCATATATTTTTGCACCCTTTGGAGCATAGCAATAAAGTTGTACACAAAATGTGGCTCCTTCTACAATTTAGGGGTTAGCTCATTCCATCAGTTTTGTACATACTTATAACAGTGTTGTACAATACCTACAACTAGCACTTTCATTCTCTCATAGTATTCCTTCCAGAGTTTCATTATTGACTTTCCAACTCCTTTATGCCCAAGAAGTCTCACCCACTCATCAATAATTGATTTTGAATCCTTAACCTCTCTTCTTACTAGAAGTGCAATAGATTTCTCTTTTTCATCATATTCTTTCATAATTTCTCCTCTAAGTTGTTCATTCTTGTAGTAAGAGGCAAGTGTTCTGACTTGAATATCCCCCACAAACATTAAGGGATTCCATTATGTTTAATCAAGAATCACATAATTATGTAGATAAAATTCACATAATTGATCTTGGTCTTCAAATGTGGAAATTTTAATTTTTATAAGAAATTCATTCGGTTGACTCATGATAGTAGAATATTTGGTAATTAATCTATTAAATTGAAAACACATAAACGTTTCTTGTAGAAAAAATGCATAAGTCATGGGTAGAGGCCTGCACTTGACAATTTGTGCAGCCTTATCTGCAACTTCTTCCAATCATACTGCTGACTTATTCAATTCCATTTCTTTCTTTTCCAATTCTTTCATATAGCTTTCCTTTTCCTTCTTCCATTTTTCTTTTTCCTTTGCAAACTCATTAGTTACACTCCACAATTGGTATCCTAGAGAGAAAGTTGTGTGATATCCAGGAGTTTTAAGAGGAGGGGGTCTCTCACTTGGAATAGCCAATTCTTTATCCCCTATCTTAGTGACAACCAATTGTGTCAGCAAATCTAACTTAGCACCATGACCATAAAATTGTAATTTTTCCTCCATTTCCTGCACTTTTACTTCCCTTTTGTTATCCTTTTGCTCATAGTTTTTCACCAACTCCTCTAGGTGTTTAATTCTATCCAGTGCTTCTTGGAGTTCTTGCCTCACATTTCTTTCTTCAAGATAAGCTTCTTCTCTACCCTCAAACTGCTCATTTCCTCCTCCATAACTTCCCTATATAGGACTATTTGAAGCTTCTTTCCTCAATTTATTTGTAATAAATGGGTCCTCTGATTTAGAATCAGAAGTCAAATTACCATATACCTTCTATTTTTCATAGTTGTATTCATGTCACCGGGGGCATCCCCGCCTAGTTCAGAATCAATCTCTACAACCGTAACATTTTCCTATTGTTGTTCATGCTGGTATTGATTTCCCTAGAATTGTTCTCTACTCTCCTCTTCTCCTTCAAGCTCCCATTTACCTTCCTTTGTAGCATTTTTTGCTTGATCTACCAAAACGTTTGGGTGTGTCTCTGCTTCAAATTTTCTCTTTTCCTTTTTAATTCCCTTCTTTTCTAGGGCATTTTCCTTTTTCTACTTTTGAGCAACCTTCTTCCCTTTTGAAACCTTTTCCTCTAGTTTAGAGGGTGTGGAAGTGGTGGATACACTATTTCTCCTATTTTTATATTTTTGTGGCTTAGAAGAAGAAGGTAACTCCTCATTTTTAGATGGCCCAAACTCTAGTTCTTCAGGTTTTTCATGTTCTCTTTGGTTGTGGGTAGGTGAGGCCATAGGTGAATTATGAGGGTTTTCCTCTTATGGCTCATTTTTGGGTTCATTTTGATTTCCTATATCCCCAGGTACTACCAAAAAACTATTAATGTCATTACATTCCTTAGCCCTAAAATCTTCCCACCCAACTTGGGGGTACTGAATTCTTAGGCTCCTTTTAATCAACGGGGTAACTAAGCAATGGTGAGAGAGGGAAGCATCAAATTATCTTTTCTGGTATTCTGAAGCCATTCTCTTCAACAAGTGGTATAGGAAATTGGGTACATTGACTATCTTGTTATGCCTAATATGGCTTCTTTATACTAGGGACAATATTTTCCTATTTTCTACTTTTGAGCAAGAGCTTGCATTGGAAATTTTGCCTTTTCCTCTAGTTTAAGGGTGTGGAAGTGGTGGATACACTATTTCTACCATTTTTGTGGAGAAGAAAAGGTAACTCCTCATTTTTAGATGGCCCAAACTCTAGTTCTTCAGGTTTTTCATGTTCTCTTTGGTTGTGGGTAGGTGAGGCCAATTATGAGGGTTTTCCTCTTATGGCTCATTTTTGGGTTCATTTTGATTTCCTGCCCAGGTACTACCAAAAAACTATTAATGTCATTACATTCCTTAGCCCTAAAATCTTCCCACCCAACTTGGGGGTACTGAATTCTTAGGCTCCTTTTAATCAACGGGGTAACTAAGCAATGGTGAGAGAGGGAAGCATCAAATTATCTTTTCTGGTATTCTGAAGCCATTCTCTTCAACAAGTGGTATAGGAAATTGGGTACATTGACTATCTTGTTATGCCTAATATGGCTTAACAACTTAAAATGGGCATACAATAGATTTTGTTTACCATCGCATGTAATATATTTGACAATATAAGAAGAAAACCTTGCCCATAACCAGTGGAGAGAAATTATTTTCATACCTTGTGATGAGGAATCCAATTCCTCTCCTCTTGTGCAAAATTCCTCCCAAGCTGCGACTGCATCAGACCAAGCTGGAAATTTTGCTCCTATCCTTGGCAATCCGATCACTTGAGCAATGGAGGTCTCTGAAGTATCCACAAAAGTTTCTTTTACCATGGCTTCATTGTATTGGAGAGTTTCTACAAACCTTCTCATTAAATCATCACTATATTTAGTTAACTTCAAAAAATAATCGATCCATCGAACCTGTTGATAATGGTTTTACTTGCAGTAAACAGATCGAATAAAATCTCCATAGACAAGACTGCGAAGAGCCTATCCTTCTTGAAAGATATGGAACAAAGACAACCTAAGGGAAAATTATACATTCACAGAGCAAATATTGGCTTCTGTTCAATCCCAAGTCTTTGATAACCAGGTCATGGTTGCACTAGGGTCACTCTCGAGTAATGATGTGATAATTTTTGTTAATCTCAAAGGGACTACAATTATTTCTAGATTTACTAATAATTATAAACATTTCACATAAAACTTCATTTCATCATCAAATAACATCATGAAATCGAAAGATTCAACATAATATTTCATGAATAATCACAAAAATCTTAGCGCAGAGTCTATTGATTTTAAAAATATTGATAAAAAAGAAATTAAAAAAAGCACCCTTTTAATTCTTGCTACAGCAAGATAAACTATAGATAGGTAGCTCTATATATTCAATACAAATTTGCTCAAGATAAGTTCTCTCTTATTAAAATAAAAATCAGAAGAACTTCAAATCCATAAATTACAAAGTTTTAGCCAAGAATCAGCAACATTTTCATGAAAACTAGGAAAAAGAAACAAAATCCTTCAAAAGAGAGTCTTTAATTTATTCTACCCATCGGAGTGATTCTTCTCTTTCTTCAGTTCTGGTGTGTTTAATAATAACAAGTGATAGTAGGATGCTTGATGGTGTCCAACTTCCTTGTCTACCATTTTGAAAACACAGGGCACTCATAAATTTTTCCAGCTTAACTCAAAAAATGAACAGAACTTCTTATTTATCTCACATCGGTTCTACTCTAATCAACTTGGAGTAGCAGCTTAGTCTTCAATTCTTTGTAGGATCAGTTGACAAGATTGGGGAGTCCTCTTGAAATTTTAAATATTAATCCATGTTGAGTTTGAGGAAGTGTTATCATCAATTGATTCTATTATTTTGTTGTTAGAATTGATTAACCTTGTCTGTATCATCTTGTTGTACCTCTGTAAAATTTCCAATTCTTGTATTATTTCATTTCCTTCTTTCGATATTTTCAATGGGGACTATTCTTCTCTATTTCTATCTGCATTCCTCTAATCTTCACTTTGTTTCACATCCAAATTTATGATTACATATCTCAATATTAGATTCTCATTAGTACACTTGAAAGCTCTTTAAATCTTCAATTTCTTTTCCTACTTGTCCTAATTAATATGAGGGATCAAAGCCATTTTTTGACGTGTCAATATTTCAATAAATTTATCTGATTTTATCACTCATCAAAATTTCCACTATTCAATAGTGCATTTGTCAAATCTTCAAGATAATGCAGTAAACTAATTCATGAGCAGAATTCTGTAAATTTCAGCTTTCATCTCTAGTTGATCTGACCTTCATTTAAGGGCGAACCTTAACAAATCTTTTCTTGCCATTCCCTAGGACTTTTCAATCACATCAGTTCTTCATTAAAGTTCAATTTAATTCCTTTTTAAACACGTATTCATAATCATTCCTTGTATGTGTCTTCATCAAGAAGAAAGAAAAGGTTTTATAAATTAATTAGCAACCAATTCTTTTTAGGTATTCTCACTAGAGCTCGATTGTCATTCCGCTTTTCACACTGTCACATCAAAGTATAATTTTCGAGAAAATCATCAAATTATAAATGAAAGGTCTTAGAATTTGTATTGATGTCACCAACAATTTATTTTTAGTTTGTGAAAGTATCAGTAAAGCCTTAAATTTCTTAATAGGTTTTATTTGTAGAAGTTAAGCCTCCCTTCGCCAAAAAATTGTATTCTAACTTTTATCACTTTTGTTTTTTGGAGCAGACCATTCTAGCATTTTTCTATTACAAAATCCATATATCTCTATTCAATGTTCCCCATCGATTGAGTGGAATGCACTATGTAGTATCGGCAGAATCCTGTATATAAATTTTTGAACATCTCAAACTCTACTTTTGGTGGCTGTAATTTAGAGCTTTTTGTGTCTCTGTTTGTCTAGGTGATTCTTGAAATATTTATGTTAAAAATTATTTTCCCTTGTTGAATAACTTTTTTGGTTTTTTGTAACTCTTCAGAACATCCATAGATTTCAATAAGAATCCATTTGGTCGAACCACTACATTAATGATAGCTTTGAATTGTGTAAGAAATTCCTTGTCTAACTCATTTTTACAATTCAAAGGTTGAAAATTATTCCTAGAATGCAACTTCAAAATTCTAGCTAACCTTCTCAAAATATTACCCTTTTGGCCAATGTCTTATTTAAAATTCATTGAAAGGACTAGAAATGGAAGTAGAAATACAGGATTCATTCAAATGTATCTTCCTAATTCCTAGAATGTGCAAGTTACAATTAGGTTCAGAAATTTGTACTTTCTGTCCATAAAAAAAAAGACCAGTTCATACATGCTCATTTAAATTCAATAAGGAAATTCAGATACTATAAGTATTTTTGGCAATGCAACAAATATTTTCACTATGGATTGGTGTTTAGCAAAATGATCAGGGGCGGGTTTGTTAAACATCTATTTATTGCAGAACTCAACTTTTATTTGAAATCAAAACTATATTGACTGCAAAGATAAAATTTTAATTTTGGTTATACCATCTAGCTGTTTCTCATTAGATCTTCACTCGACCCACCATCCAACTTGGTCGATGCAAATATGCATTTGGTTTTCCAAAAAAGTCTGTCCAAAAAGGACAATCATCCATCGAGTATTAATAATTTGTAGTAGTCAATATGAATCGATGACGAGCTAAAGATGGAGGATTGATAGTTTCAATAAAGTCTAGTCCCCATTGTGAGAAGGGATGCATCTCCATCACTAGCTGCAATGGTTGAGCATTGAATCTTCCTTTATTCGACATTGTCTAACATGTATGATAGTGTTTAACATTTCATAAGTATCTTTAAAGATTGTGGGCCAGTAGTAACCCACTCTTAGAATAAGGTGTGCAGTAGCTAAACGTGCTCCATGAGTTGTTCCAAATCTATCATGTAGTTCCTACAACACTTTATCAGCTTCTGTTCTATTTATGCATCTTAAATAGATTCCTTCATGATTTCTTTTAAATAGAAATCCTCCCTTAATCATGTAACTCTGTGACTTCATCTCGAGGGATCTTCTTTGATTCCTTTGCATATGATCAGGGCAAGTGCAACTAACCAAATAATGCCAAATGTCTGAATACCAATATTTTTTATCCTTTTCATCCAATGTGTATTGTTGACTTGAGATTTGGGGATCTATTTCTGCAATAGATTTAACCAAAGCTTGTCCCCAAACCAACCTCATCGGTATGATGCCTAAATCATATTCTTGTAAAATGGTGATCCATTTAGCTCTCTTTTCTCTAGCTCGCTCTGTGTTAACAACATTTTGATAGCCGAACCTAGGACAATAGCTTTGACTATACTCCTGAGGATGTAATGTCTAAACTTGTGTATGGATTTGACCAAAGAAAAGGATTGTTTTTCAACATCTATGTATCTTAATTCCACTTCCTTGAATGGAGCGCTCATGAAAGTAATTGGTTTCTCTTCTTTATTCTTGCCTTTCTGTGTTAATACTGCTGCACAAGTATGACCGGAAGCGAATGAGTAAATATAAAAAGGTTTAATATAATCTAGACTTACCAATACCAATGCTTCTATGATTGCAGTCTTTATAGTCTCGAAGGCGATCTTAGCTTCATTCATCCACTCTATTTTGGAATCTTTCTTTAGCATATCATTGAGTGGCTTCACTATTTCGGCGAATCCTGTAATAAATTTTTGAACAAAGTTAATCTTACCAAAATATGACTTTAATTATTTTCTACTTTTTGGTGGCTGTAATTTGAGTAATGTGTTCACTTTGTCTAGGTCAATTGAAATACCATGTTAAAAAATATGTCCTAGTAACTTTCCTTCAATCACCTCGAAAATACATTTTTTAGGATTTAGTGAAACTCCATAAGTTTCACACTCCTGTAATATCGCTCTGAGATCTCGAACATGATTTATTTTGTCTTTAGAAAATACTGTAAGGTTGTCCATGTAAATAATGATGCATTTGCCTATCAATTCTTGGAAAGCATAGCCCATGGCTCTCTGGAATGTAGCTCCAACATTTATCAATCCAAATGGCATCCTTTTGTAAGAAAAAGTTCCCCACTTCATGGTGAAAGCTGTTTTCATTCGATCTTCCCTCGCTACCATTACTTGGTCGCTACCATTACTTGGTTATACCTAGAAAATCTGTCCAAAAAGGACATCATTTACAAACTATTAACTATCTGTAACACTTCTTCAAGTGAGGGTAGTGGATAATTATCTTTTGCAGACGCTCTATTGAGATTTTAGAAATCTACACACAATCGTATATCTCCATTCTTTTTCCTTACAGGGACTAAATTTGACACCCAAGTAGAATGTCTGATTGGAAAAATTATCTTGGATGACAAAAAATTTTGAACTTCCTTTTAAATTAAAGGCTCTAAGAGTGCATTCACTGGATGTTGTTTTTGTAAGGTTTCACATCAGGCTTCAGTGGTATGGTATGTGTAATAATGGAAGCGTCATACATCTTCAAATCTTCATATGTCCATGTTATGACTTTCCAGTAATCTTTAAGTGCTTGAGCAATATTTCTCTTCTCTTCTTCAGTACAAACCTTCCATATGAGTACATTTTTAGGATCTTCTTTAGTACACAAATTATATAACTCAAATAGTCCTTTGTCACTTTGAGGTAAATATTTTTGTTTGCCTATCTGGTCAATGTCAAAGAATCATTCTAACTCAATTATTCCTTTCAGGATATTATTATCTCTAACTTGAGTCAATTCTTCATTTTGAATTTTGCTATCAGGGCAATCTATCTCTTCAATGATTTGTGTTTCAAAAATACTGGAATTAGTAATGAATTCCAATATGTGTCAATCATCTTCAAACACTTGTAAGTTTGTAACATTATCAGGAACCGAGGGTAATTGTACCAATTCAATTGCGAATCTTTTCAGATCTGAGGTTTCTAAAGGTTCCAAAGTACTAGTTGCAGTAGTTAGGGCATCAACTCTTTGATTGAATCTTCTAGGGATATGAGTAATATTGAATGCATCAAAATCTTCAATTAAATCCCATACTCTGTGTCAATAGTTGGATAATCTCTTGTAGTGGAAAATATATTTCTCTTAGACTTGTTTAACTACCAATTTTGAATCACCAAACATTTTAAGGATTCTAGCTTTCTTCTTGATTGCCAGGATCAAACCATGTATAAGGGCTTCATATTCTGCCACATTATTAGTACACTGAAATTGCAATCGATATGTAGCAGGGAAGGACTTACCTTGTGGGTTGATAAGTTCTACTCCAATTCCAATTCCTTGTTTTGATTTTGATCCATCAAATTTGAGAATCCAAGCTTGATCATTTGTATTCAATATTTTACCATTTTTTGACATCATTGTACAAATCTTTTCATTCTATACATTTTGATCTTCATTTTTACACATTTCTGATTCAGTTCTTTTGACATCATCATGTTCTGGACAATATCAATTCTCAATTATGTGGATTATCTCCAGACACATCATACAATTGTTTTCTGAATGTGCAACATTATGTAATCCGCACCAGTCTTGCAACAATAATTTTTTTAGTGAGATTTTACTTTTATTACTCTCCTGAACTTTTGCAATAATATTCTTCTAAAATTTATCATAAGGACTATTCTCCTTCTCAGAAGAATCACAATCTGATTCGATTAAAACATCTGTGCTAGGAATTAGTTCATTAGATTTATTAGCATCAAGTGAAAACTTCCTCAATTCTAACTCCTGAATTGCATATTTTATAAACTCCTGGTTCTACATCGATATATAGAACTTCATTTTTCTGATTATAGTCTATGATCATGTATTTCATGCGAGGTTCTCTTTCAATCCTAATTTGATTAGGAACTCCTTTCCATGGTAACCACATGTGCGAAAAGTCGGTAGCCATGTATCCATTAAATGTTTTAGACCAATCTCTAATTAAAAGAATACTATAGGTATTAGGTATCTCCACAACTTGAATGTCAATATAGTATTGGATTCTTGGATCAGAAGCCAATTGCATGTGAATATTAGTCAATTCTCCTACTATGTTTACCTTCGTTTTGTCGAGTTGTGTGAATTTCTTTAAAGAATTTATAGGAGTTAACCCCAATCTTTGGCATACGGATAATGGCATCACGTTAATAGAAGCTCCAGAGTCTACTAAGAAATTATGAAGATTCTTACCAAATATTCTCAAAGTGAGAAAAAATGGTGGGGACTCTAGCTTTCCTTTATAAAAGGCTACTTGTGTGTCTACTATGGGAACTATGTTCTTATCTTTCGCTTTAGCCTGACCATCTTTCACTTGGATGTCCTTGGATTTGATTTCTTTAGGAAAATATTCTAAAGTGTTTAAGAAAGCTTTCTTGACCATAGGTGTCTTAAGCAATTCTAATAGAGAAATGCTAATCTTTACCTTCTTAATTTCTTCCACTAAATAATTAGTCAAATTATTTTGATCGGCGGAATCTATCTTTTCACCTTTTGAAACATTTGATGAATTCTAGTGAGAGGTCACCTTGGGTAACCCAAGATTATTGCTTGATTTATCATTAGGTGGAGTGTTAAAGTTGTTAGGCGGGATGGATGTTGTTAAAGGCCCATTGAATCTACCTCCACTATTAGCATTATTCTTCATGTTGTAATTATGTCCCTTCTAATACTATTGAAAGGCGTACATTTCATCCATTTCTTCTCGAGGCTCATTTTCATCCTAATAAGGAAAAGTATGTCTCTAACACCATAGTTCAATTATCACCTTCATATTCATGAGCATGACTTGTAATAACTGAAGGTAATTTGAAATGTTCATAACTTTCCAGGACTAAAGCAGAGTCATATCCTACCAGAACTAATTCATTTCCTTTAGGAGGATGAGAATCACAATGCTCATTATAATGAGTAGCAGCAAGGAAAATATCTGAATCGATTTTAAATTGTGAACAATCCACTTCAGCATGAGCATTTGTATTATGAATTCTACACCAATTATTCATTGCAAGGTCAGCTAAGTTCACTTTTGATGTAAATTTTTCATTTGTTGAATCAGGATTTTCTAAAGGTGTTGATACTCCCCCATTATTAGGGCATGTATTCCATGGTCTAGGTGGCCTAGGAGCACTATACATTCGATTTTGAGAATTTTGATTATTATTCTGAGAATATAAATTTTGATTTCTTAACTCTGTAACCTCTGTGGTCAATCTTTTGAGTTGAGCTGTAACTTCTTTCATGTCTTCATTTTCCTTAGAATTTTTGACATTTTGATTTTCTTGAGTTTGTGATAAAAAAGAGTTTCCATTAGGATGTAGCTCTGTAATAGCTGGACTAGGGTGAGGGACTAAAGCTTGACTATTTCTTGGTTGAAAGAAATTATTTTGAGGAAATTTCCCATTCTAGACCACTGTAGGATAAAGATTAGGAGTCATGGGATGAACTATAGGGACTCCATTTGCGTTTAGGGTAGGGTAAATAATCAATCCGTTTTCGCCATTCACACACGATCCACTTCCAAGATGTTTCATTTCTAAATTTACACTTACGGCTTCAACATAGGCTTCTAGTAGAGTAGTGGGAGGATTAGCTCTTCGCTTCACAAACATAGTAGTTAAAGGATCGACTGTTGTATAATAAACTGTGATAGTAGACAAATTATCCACTACATAAGGTGCTTGTAACCTAGAATAATCCTTTTGAAATCTGTCATTAAAATTGGTTATAGGTTCTCCCTCGAACCTCTTGATTTGAGCGAATTGGTGATATAACAAGGCAGGATTAGTCGGTGTTCTAAACCTAGCTAAAAATTGATTTTCCATGTCTCGCTATGATCTGATGGAATTATGAGGAAGATTGATATACCACTGGTAAACTTCATCACTCAAACTATATGGGAACAATCGACACACAACATCTTCATGTTGAATTCTTGCTCGAAAACATGTATCTTTGAATATACTAATATGTTCTTCAACATATTTGTGGAAATAATAATTAGGACACAACTTGTTAGGATTTTTTGGTAAATCATTATATATGACAAATTGAATCGGTGACTCCACATTAAAGAATGTCATCACTATAGGAGGCGATGGTGTGACAATGGTTGGAATATTTGGACTTGCACTTAAACTTGTAGACTTTTGAGGTCTAGACAATGTCTGACCACTTAGCTCAACTAAGGTCACTCGAGGATCACTAGACTGAGATTTAGTGGTTCTACAGAAATCCAGTTTAAACCCTAACAAAAACCAAAAATAACAACAATAGCCCTCCTTATAGCACCAGTTCCTGTTGACAACGATTTTACTCGTAGTAAATAGATCGAATAAAATATCCACATACAAGACTGCGAAGAGCCTATCCTTCTTGAAAGATATGGAACAAAGACAACCTAAGGGAAAATTCTGCATTCATAGAGCAAAGATTGGCTTCCGTTCAATATCAACTCTTTGATAACTAGGTCATGGTTGCACTAGGGTTGCTCTCAGGCAATGATGTGATAATTGTTGTTAATCTCAAAGGGACTACAATTATTTCTAGCTTTACTAAGAATTACAAACATTTCACATAAAACTTCATTTCATCATCAAATAACATCATGAAATCAAAATATTCAAAATAATATTTCATGAATAATCACAAAATCTTTCTATCACTTAAGTAGATTTAACATTAAGCATTAACCAAATTCATGGAAAATAAAATATTTTCAACACAACTATTTCCATTCACTTATATTTTTTGGAACATTTTCAAAAATATTAAACATCTATTCTAAAAAAATATATAATTTAAGTACTCAAATAATAAAAGTTTCTCCCAGTTATTCTCCATGGATGCCCCAAAGAATTAATCGAAACAGAGCAAACCGCTTTATATTTCACCAAATTGCTTCATAGCTTGTATAAAATGGTGCAAGATTTTAAAGAGAGAGGCTTTCATTTATGGACACCGAGTAGGTTCTGTATGCACCCTTAAACGACACAACATACAATCTTGTTCGACCAAACTTACAAAACCAACTACAAAAGATACTTAGATAGGTAGCTATCCATAAAGCTCTAATATCAATTAATGTCTATGTGCATACAAAGTTTTACGTTGGAATGGTTCATAAAATAGGAAAAAAGAACAAAAATTAAAATAATTTTTTGCTCCTCCGACATCCACAAATTCTGAACTTAAAATAAAAATGTGGGATGAGATGGCCTTTTATAGAAACAAGGCACTGAGAAGTCCAACTTAAAATTTTATCTAGAGAATCAGAAACATCAAATAAAAATGTGTCACGTGGCATGTGCCAACTATCATCAAGAACATTCTAGAATAAGTCAAAGCTTTGGTATTGTTTGCAGCAACACTTTTCTTCATACTTCAGCATGAACACTTTATCACCATCAAGGTTACCAGCTTCCTCTCAAAACACTGGAATGAGAAACACCTATCAGGATTGGGATCAACCTACAAATTTAAAATTAAAACAACAAATGAACTTCATTATATTTTCGGTATCCGGTATCTGGTTCTTTCCATATTCGCTTATGACTCAGGCTCCAGGATTCTTCCTTCTTTCTTTAATTGATATTCTCGAAAATCCTTTAATACTTGATGTATACGTTCTTTTGAAATTCCTCGTATTGCTCTCCAAGTGAGTTTGAGCTTGGTATATTCTTTAGTTGCTTGAAGTATGGTGTCATTCTTCTATGCTTTTTCTACTTCATATTTGACTATAACATTTTTGCACTATATTATTTCATCAATAACTGCTTGTGTCAGCAATTGAACAAGATCTTTACTTATCCTTTCTATCCATTCTTTGAAAGTTTTGGATTCCTTTCCCTCCTGTCCTAATGTTTGAGGATCAAAGCCTTTACGTGTCAATATTTCAATAAATTCTTGATTTTCACTAATCAGTCTTTTGCACTCAATAGTGACTCTTTCAAATCCTTCAATGCATTGCATTATCATGTCACCTTCCCATTTCAGTTGTTTCTTCCATTTTCCTGGCAATGAGGCTTCATGTCCTGATATTACATTATTCTGTATTAACTCTTGGATGTCTAACTATATGAGAATTTCAATATTTTTCCTTTCGTCCATGACTTTTTCTTGGAAAAATTTACATTCATCTTCAAATATTTTCAATTTCTCTGAATGATGATATGTTTCCCTATACTTTATTATTGCATCTGTAATAAATTCATTTCCTTGCTTTACCCAGTATTCAATCCATTCTTCAAATATATTCATCTTATGACGAATTGTAGCAATGGCATCCACTTGCTCTTGTGACATCAACACCGAATTTTGGGGAAGTTCCGCTTGTTCTCGACCAGATAAAGTCAATGACTTGATAAAGTGTTCCAAGGTAGCAACCCGTTCCTTCAATTCTCTTTTCTTTTGTTTATATTTTTGTACTCTGGCAACAATAGCATTTAAATTTACTTTTATTTCATCTAATTCTTGCTGCCAAGATGAGTGTCCAAGATTAATACTTGTGATCTTGTATTCCTTAGGCGTTATCTCATGTCGATCTTTATCAATTGTAGGAGTGGTTGTCTGAATAGTTCTATTGCTATCTGCATTCCTTTGTATGACATGCTTTATCTTCACTCTGCGCCTAGATTTAGGAGTACTTACTTCTTGCATAAAATTATTGAGATTCAGAGGTAATATTTCCATTTCCATTGGAGGAGCTAATTCCCTGATTAACCAATCAAGTGTATCATCATCATGTTGTACTTCAATAACCTTTTCTTGTCCCTATTTATTACTTGTTTCATGAATTTCCTCATTTTGACTTGCCATATTTTTTGAAATGGGGACTTCTTTAAAAATATCTAGTATATATTCAGGATTAACGGGGTGTGGCACTACCTCCTCTGTTTGGAGACTTATAGTTTCTTGTCTATCTAGATTTTATGATTCATCTCTCTGAATATTATCTTCTTCATTTACCGCTACACCAAGATTCTTTTCATTTTCAGTTCCATCTCTTACAAAATGTGTAGCTTCTTCTAGAATTTCAGTTTCAATTTCATTTTCAGCATAAATTTTATCTGATTCTTCAAAGACCTACAAGTATTCATCGACATTTTGCACATTCCCAAAAGAAGTTTGGGAATCAAGAGTATCTTCAACAACTCTTTCATCAACAGTATTTTGCTTTGCATCTTCCCCTGTTTCCATTTCAAGTACGCTAGGGTTCCTTGCCTTTGAGGTGAGCATTCCTTGAATAAATTCTTCTTCTTCAATATTCATAGGGTTAGAGATCGTATCTTGAATTTCTTCTACCTCTAGGAATACCATGGGCTTGTCTTTAGACTTCTTCTCTTGTACTTTTTCCCACATAGCACCCCATTTATCTACTTTTTCCTTAATTTTGGCTTCATCTTCCTAATAAATTTCCTTTAGAGCTATAGGAGTCCCGCCCAGTGCTTGCTTCATACTAGCCATATTAACAGAAGGGGGAGAAGTAAATAATGTTGTAGCTCTTTGAGATGCAGACTTGGTTTGCATACCAACATTCCCTGTTGCTCATGTTCCCTCATCTATAGTTACTCTTGTTCTGGGTCTAGTTGTAGAAGAAGATGCACCTTTAGGTCTCACTTTTGATTTATCTTTACCTCTCTCTACATCTTTTTGTTTATCAGATGGTTTTATGGGAACTTCCTGTCATATTGCTTCAGGGGTTCTTTCTTCAACTCTAACACCTAGAGTAGCCTTGCTAGTCTTTTTTCTTCTTTGTAGGCTCTCCACTTTCATAAGTAGTTTCATCTCTTTGTTTTTCATCTTTATCTTCTAAGAAGATGGGTTCAATTCCTCTTTCTCTTAAAATTTTGCAAAAATCATTAATCCAGTGTTGAGTATACCTTAGGATTGGCCTAGTAAAGTCATCAATTGATGGCATGTCTTCATCATCAACACCCGGGTCTGGAATGGGTTCATCATATACCCTGTCATCATTATAGAATTGGTTCAACACCCGACCATCATCTTCTTCCAATTGGTCTAGGATGTCATAAAGCTTGAACATCTAAGAAAATCTTAAAGTCATTCTTTCATACTTTCTTCTTCTCACCACATGCTCGTCTTCATAGTTAATCCAATAATCTTCTAAATGAGGCACATGAGCATGATAACCAACTATATTTTTCTCAATATTTCCTTCAATATCATAGTACACTCTTTGGAGTCAAAATTCTTCAAAATGATAGGTCCTTAGCTCTTCTTCACACAAATCAGTTACTCTAATTGCATTGCACTCATAATTTCCTATTGTGATGGGAAATTTAAAAGATGCCTTTTTGCAAGCATGGATGTAAAGAGCCTGAGATGGTTTTAACTGTCTCACTAATTCCAATAAAATAATTTTATCTGTAGGATACCTGGGCAACATAAATGGATGTGCATTAAATCCCTCCACTCTAATGTTGGAGTAAGTTGGGAACTGTATGTACCAGCCTCCCATAGGCCAAATGGCTCTTTGTGCTTCTAGGGATAGTCTCTTGGATTTATCACCTTCCATTGTTCTCGCCAGTTTCATGGAGAACAAATCATTAACTTTTATGTAATCATCTTTATAACCGTGAACTGTGATTTGGGGTAAATGTGCATATATCGGACTATTGTCGACTTGTGTTCCTAGAGTACCGATCTATTTTAGTCCTTGTTTATTGGCTCTCATAGCAGATGAGTAAATAACATATGACGACATGTAGAAACACCTAGTTTTTGGGAATGTAGTAATCTATCACTTATCAATTTTCCCCAATGGAACTCCACAAGACCCTCTATCATGTGGGA
Organism: Sequoia sempervirens; assembly: GCA_007258455.2. Taxonomy (NCBI): domain Eukaryota; kingdom Viridiplantae; phylum Streptophyta; class Pinopsida; order Cupressales; family Cupressaceae; genus Sequoia; species Sequoia sempervirens. Next base: position 28,592,807 of record VDFB02047397.1, read on the forward strand.
TATTATCACAAACATCCAAGGTTCAAACTTGCTTGCATCTCTCAAACTAGCTAGTTTACTTAGCAAGGTTATAATGTCTTTCATTTCTTTTTTAAACATTGACCTCTGAATTACCTTGGTCTGTGGTGTAATTGGCTGTTGGCACCATTGGGTGCTCATAATTTCTCTATTATGCTCCTCAACACTCTGATATGTCTTGGCCTTGGCTTTCATGTCAACATTGAACATCTGTGTGTAGGAGGGGAGATCAAATGTACACAGATTCCTTTCTGTGACAAATCTGCATAAATTCTTCCCTCTTTCTCAACAATCCTTTTGGCTGGGTTGCAATAGTTTATGCATTGCATGACTAATTCAAGAGCTTCCATTGCTAGCGAAAACCCTCTTGAAGGAAGTAACCCATTTGATATGACATTTTTGGTACATTGGGTAGCATTTTCTTACAACAACCATGAATGGATTTCAATGTCGAAAGACCATCCCATGTGGGTATTTGTAACCATTACATTAATGGGCACTGCTTGTGAATTGCAGTACTTGAATTCATCTTCTGCTCTTGTGTCAAAAGTGCTCATTTTGGATATAATGTGCTCTGGTTCTAGTTGAAAATGGTGATTCTTTAGAATTCAACTTCAAAACCCTTGGTAGCTGCAACTCAGCTTCTCAAAATATTACCTCTCTTTGCGTGCCAATGTCATTTCATTAATTCAATGTCTTTAGCAATTTTGCTATATGACACAAAGTGGAGTATTGTAAAAGCAATTGCATGTTTGAAGTAGTGCCAAGTACATAGGTAGTTTGACACCTTCATTAATTACCTGTTATTTTGCATTAATTCCTAGAATAAAGGTGCAATCATTATGAATTATGGTTCAAATCACGAACACATAGATTTTTGTACTTGCTTGTTATTTGAGAAGAAAGACGTCACGGTGATTATATGTGGAAATTAGATGTCACGACAATTATTTACAAGGTATATGTCACTAGAGATATGTGATTGATGATCACCGAGGTTGAGGCTTTTAGTACTGCTTTCGAAAGGATCAAACAACATCGGGATCCAGGAAATACTTTCTAGAGAAAGAGAAAATAGGAACAAGAAATAGATTGGAAACTGAAACAGAAAAATAAACTTCATGAAATTTCAAAGCAGAATTTCTAGTTTCCAACTTTTACATCAAAGAAACAATAAAACACTGGACTCCGGTAAAAGAGGGGAGTACTAGGATTAGCAATTTTGATCAATGAAATACCAGGTGGAGCTAGAATTTTTTCTTTGAAGATATAAACTCCTTTGGCTCAACGTAGGATTTTGGGATTCCAGTTTCTGGTAACAGACTTAAACATTAAGAGCATACCGAAACACCAAAACCGAGAGAACAAAAGGTTATAATACAAAGAGGCAAAGTGAAAATGAGAGAGGAAAAACTAGCAATCGGCCGAGCATCAAAACAATGTCGAAGTGAGCAAAAACAATGAAACAAAAAGGGAAAAGAAAAAAAAAAAAAGGGGGTCCACATTTTTCCAAGGGGAAAAATGGGGCATGTTGTGAGACCACGCAACACAACCCTTGTGAATATAGGAAGGACAGTTGTATCCTCCAAAATCTGTTGATGAGCCACCAACTCTCTCCTTATGACATCTCCCCCCATCTTAGTTCCCTTTACTACTCAGTATACCAAATTTAACTATGAAGATTCAACTCAATCTCTTCCTACCACCTTCAAATTCTCTTTTAACTTCAAAACCTCTGTTTCCATATATATTCTTACTACCAGTCCACACTGTAACTGCAAATCCCTCTTCAAATTTATCTATGATAGAAACCACGCTAAGGTTCTTGCAAATTCTACAGGGTTTCAAGTTTTAGGAATTGTAAAAATGGCAACAAGTGGAAATAGTAATAAAAATAAAATATAACTCAAGGCTTTGCATGTCATGATTTTCATTAAATTTGGGTTAGGGTGGAAAATTCGAAAAGTCTGGAAAAAAGATAGATTAAGCATACCCTCCCCCCAACTTAATGAGTGAAGTGACCTCACTTCACGGTGATGATTTGGAGGCGATATAAATGTGAGTTGATTGAAATAAATAATTTAATATTTCACATGCATGGAATTTAAATGAGAAGTGCATGAAAAGTTTTTAAAAAACTTGAATAATCATAATAGTATACCTCAAGTACAGTCATGCAAAAATAATCATCGGTGATGTGTGGAAACTAAAAGAACATATGTGGTTATTGATTTGATGTGACAAATATTAACTACAAGGTAATGAGTATCTTGGATGGTGAGTGGATATAATAAGATGAATGGGAGTTGATGATTTGATAGCTTCAAAGATTTGAAATGAATGCGGGAAATAAAGTAATTATGACACTATGCTTAGCTTGAATTAGTGAAATATGGATATTATGGAAATGAATTTGCATAACCTTGCAATAAATATGGTGCCAAATGAGTTGAATAGTATTTCAATCATTGAACATTGCTACGGGTGCCTGTAGTGTCAGGTCCCAATAAGAATGTGGGTATTATGAAGCTATAGGTCCTGACAACATTAGGTTCCCTATGAATATTGTTAACAGGTCCCTTTTGAAGATCTCCTTAGTATCATTACAACTATGTAGTGTGTGCATGAAGAATGTGTTGTGTGTGCATGTGGTGCTTAAAGCATAAAAAAATATGCCTGGGTGATTTCAGGGGTTGAGTTGTGTAACTCAACCTCTGGATCACCAGACATGCTGGGTATATTTTGTAGTACTAATGTAGGACTTTGTGAATCAATTTTTGTTCCAGGTTCATTGTGAGCACCATATTGTTGAATTAATGAAAAGATGAAGTCATCATGTTGCATTGGTTTCTTGTATAACTTCAATTTGTGTCCATTAACAAGAAGTGAGAACCGCACTCCATCAATGGTATGCAATTGTATTGCTCCATTAGGGTAAACCTTACTAATCTCATAAGGGCCCATCCACCTAGACTAGAATTTACCCTTAAAATACTTGTACCTTGAGTCATATAACAAATCTCAATCTCCTTCAGTGAATTCTTTTGTCTTTATGTATTGATCACGCCATTTCATTCTTTGTTGTTGTATCACTTCCGTATGATGGACAACTTCCATTCTTATCTCATCCAACCCATTCAAAGAATGTAACCTTTCCTTATGTGCCTCTGTTAAATCCATGCCCAAGTCTACTACTATCATTAGTTTTTTATATTCAAATTCAATAGGAAATACTATTGTTTTCCCATAAACTAGTTCATAAGGGGTAAAACTTATAGTTGTCTTCCATGTGGTTCTATATGCCCAAACAACTTTTGGTAATATGGATACCTAATCTCTCCTATGAAGCTGCACTATTTTGTTCAATATATTTTCAATCTCCCTGTTGGTGACCTCTACTTGACCATTAGCTTGAGGATAATATGGGGTAGAATTCTTGTGCCTGATTTGATACTCTTCCACTAATTTAGCAATTAATTCTTATGTGAATTGTGGTTAGGACTTGATCAATCACTATCTCTTTAGGTACCCCATACCTAGTGAAGATGTCCTCATACAATTTTTTTGCAACTTTGCCATCTCTGGAAAACTGCAATGCTTTTACCTCTACCCATTTGGTTAAGTAGTCAGTGCAGACCAATATGTATTCCTTGTTATTTGAATTGGGAGAGATAGGTCCAATAAAATCTAGCCCCCATTTATCAAAAGGATCTAGTGCTAGCTGGGGCTGTAAAGGCATTTCATCACTTCTTGTGGGTCTTCCCATTCTTTGGCAGCGGTCACAACTCCTAGTATACTTAACATAGTCTTTATGTAGGGTTGGCCAGTAATATCATGTTGTCAAGATCTTAAAGGTTCTCCTCTTGGCTACAAAATTCCCACCATAGGGTTCATCATGGCATGCTTTCAATATGCCAAATACTTCATCCTCCCCGATCCATCTTCTCATGATGTTATCTGGGCTAGTGTAAAATAAAAATCTAGAAATCCAAGAATAAGGGAAGCATTGGTGAACTAACTGTCTTTTCTCTCTTGGAGAAAAGTAACCTGGAATCTTCCCTATAACCAAATAGTTAGCTATATCAGAAAACCATGGAGTGTGTACATTAAGAGAAAGTAGATTCTCATAAGGAAAAGAATCATCAACCACTCCTTTTGCTGATTGGGTAGGAAATCCAGATAGGAAATCAACAACCATGTTAGCTTTACCAGGTTTGTCAACTATTGTTATGTCAAATTCTTGCAGTAACATTAACCACCTAAGTCTTCCACCTACTACTGGTTTATTCATGAAGTACCTAATGGATGTATGATCTGTATGTATGAACACTTGATAGCTAGTTATATAGCGTCTATCCTTGTTAATGGTGTAAACAACTGCAAGCATTTCTTTTTCTCACATAGTGTAGTTTAACTTTGCTCCTTGGAGATTTTTGTTGATATATATATTGTATATTCTTTATTCCCATGCTTTTTTCCTAAGACTGCTTCAATAGAAAAGTTTGATGCATCAATGTGTATGTGAAATGGCAGTGTCCAATTTGGACCTCTTAGAAATGGTGCATGAGTTAAAGTTTCCTTTAAATTCTCAAATGAACACTAACAGGCTTTAGTCCAATCAAGCTCACTATCCTTTGTCAATAGAATAAACAAAGGGGCAGCAATTTTGATAAAATATTGGATGAATCACCTATAATAACCTACATATCCAAGGAAGCTCTTGACATCTCTTTATTTTAGTGGTACATGTAGGTAGATATAATTTCAATCTTCTTTGGGTCAACTTGTATACCTTCACTAGATATAAAGAGTCCTAACACAATTCCTTGTGTCATCATCATGAAACACTTCTCATTGTTGAGTGATAGATTGTGTTCCTTACACCTTTTTAACACTTTCTCTAGGTTACTAAGTTCTTCCTCATAACTTTCACCATAAGTGGTAAAGTCCTCCATGTCTATCTCCATGCAATTATGTGCAAAATTGGAAAATATGTTGATATTACCCTTTGAAAGGTAGTTGGAGCATTACACAAACCAAAAGGTAAGACATAATATGCATAGGTCCCCCAGGGGTAGGTGAATGTGGTATGATCTTGATCTTTTGGTGCAATTTTGATTTGGTTATAACCACTGAAGCCATCAAGAAATGAAAAATATTTCTTTCCTACCAAAGAATCAAGAACTTGGTCAATAAATGGCAGTGGGAAATGATCTTTCCTTATGGTGGCATTTAATTCCCTATAATCAACATAGACTCTCCATTTCCCACCTTTTTTGGGAACTATTATCAATGGTGAAACCCATTCACTATCTGGTATAGGGTATATGAACCCTACATCTAAAAGCTTTTACAGTTCAACTTTCACTATATCTCTTAGAGCTGGATTCATGCATCTTTGCAGATGTTTGATAGGCTTGTATCCATCATTAATGTAAATCCTGTGCAAGCAAATATCAAGATCAATGCCCCTAATATCATGGTAATCCCATGCATATGTGGCTGAGTGTCCCTGCAACACCAATTTCAATAAATTTTGTTGTTCCTTAGTAAAGGAATTATTAATATTTAGCATCCTCCCTGGCACAATTTCCAACTCCTTTTATGACTCTTGAATTGATGAGAGATCAAGGCTTGGTATAATAGGTAAACATTGTTGAGGGGGTAATGAATGAAATAGCTATGACATGTCTTCTATTGAATCAGATGTACAATACTTTGCAAGGGATCTTATAGGAATATGAGACAATCCTGTTGTTGTAGGATTTTTCCACAATCATTTTGGATTATATGAGCAATGAGCTCATCTTCATCCTGGTCATCCAATAAGGGGTTGCACTCTATAGTCATCAGTGTCTGAAGAGAATAGTTGTCTTCTTCCACCTCTCTCAAAGTAGGCCAAATGGTGTGCTCAAGGTCTACATATGGTTGGGCAGGTGGATAAAGAACCAATTTCTTTGTAATTGTACCATTAGATATTATCATTTTACCAGATTTGTAACCTATAAATGCATCGGTTGTTGTTAGCCAAGGCCTACCTAGGATGAGTGGGTAACCCACAATATTGAATTTGGTTACAATACTATAATGTCTGTAGGGAATTACTAACATTTCAATGCAATAATTAGGTCTTCAATAATTCCATCAGCTTTGATAGTGGACCTATCTGCTAATTACAAAATAGTTTGTGTGGGCCTGACGTTGATCAACTAAAGCAACTACATTGTTTCTATTATCATGAAATTGATGGCTACCCCCAGTTCTATCAAAGTGTTCTTAATGAGGGTCCCATTGATCTTAACATCCACAACTGGACTACCAGGATCAGTATACTTAGGGACTATAATGTTCTCTAGCATGATATCTACAAGATTCCCCAAAACACGAACTATTTCTAGATCTTTCCTTTTGTAGCCTAGTTTCTTCAAATAGAGGTCCCTTACTATTTTGGTATAGATAGGGATGTCTTTGATAGCTTGGATAAGTGGAATTTTGATGTTAACATATTCAACTACCCTAAAAGGTTTGTCTTAGCCTGTGTGATGCTTTTGTAGAGCTAGGTGTTCAGGAAAAGGTGACTTGGGATTTGAAGTAGTTTGGTGTACTTGATTTTGTTTAGGCTAAAAAGGTGGTTTATCAGAAGCCTCAAATGTAGGTTCCTCATCCTCTATTTTTGTAATTTGGGGGGATGAAGTTCCAGCAAGTTATTTCCATGATCTGAGGTGGACATCACTCACCTCTACCCCATAAGTGGGGTACTACATAGCTTTGTTAGTATAAGCATGTTGAACAAGCTTAGTGTTAGGGTTAGGTGTAGGTTGGGTAGGTATATGTTGCTTGGGTGGCTGGGATGTAGGATTTGATGGTGGCATTAGTGCTTGTTGCTACTATGGAGGAGGGAGAATGGGTTGTTGATAGTTCATATTTTGTTGCTGCCATTGTTGGCCTTTCTACCATTGAGGTTGCCATTGATTCTGTTGGGTTGGCCATAGTGGATTGTAATTGGAACCTTGAAAGTTCTATTGTGGCCAAGGATTTGGCTATTGGTTCCAATTAGGTTGAGGGTTTGGCCATTGAGGATTTTGCCACTAGTTTTGATTTACTTGCCCGGGCTAAGAATTCCAAGCATAAAATTTTTGGTTACCAATAGGAAAAGATGAATTAAAGCTAAGGGGGTCTTGTGGTATACCTTGTATCTGCTTCCATAGCCTCCTGTGTGCTATATAAAAGAGTTTTCCATCATCTCCTTCAATGGGTTGAAAGTCAGTCTTCTCAACTTTTTCCTACTGGATACTGGCCACTTGTTTAAATTACAATTTGCTTTTCTTTACCTGCAGCTTGGACAATACTCAGTAAGCATAGCCTCTGCTTCCTCATACTTCTTCTTGATGTGGAGAGTCTAGTTGTGTTTCCAAATTATTGATTATATCTTCCTTCATGTTGGATAAGATATTGCTCAACTCAACTTTTGAAACCCCAGTAGATGATTTACCAAGAATTGATGTTTTATTGTCTCTTGGCCTCTTTGTAAAATTCCTTGAATAATTTTTGTAGATTTTGAAAATTTCTTCAAACTTCATTTGAGAGACATCTCCTCCCCCAATAAGATTGAGGTCATCCATGTAGTCTTCATGAACCCCTCTCAAAAATACTAGCTTGAGAGACTCTGTTGAAAACTTGTTCTGGGGGTTTTTCTTTAGAGAAATCTAGAATCTTTCAAGATAGTCTTCTAAAGGCTCATCATCTTTTTTTGTCATTCTAAATATATCATCCTTCCTTCTATCAAGTCCTCTACAATAGTCCTGATACTTCTCCAAGAATAATGTCTTCATGGTGTCCCAATTAGGAAGAACATCTATACCTAATCCCATAAACCATCTCAAAGTTGCATCCTTGAGAGTGGTAGGAAAAAGCTTCAACCTATGTGCATCAAAATTATAATCATAACTTATACATAAGACATTAAATTCAAAGAGGAATGTATCTGGGTCTTCAGTTATTAAGCCATAAAAAACTGGCAAGGCCAAAGGAGGGATTTTTTTTTAGCACGGTAGCCCTTTGTTGGTCAGTAATAGGAAACTCAAATGTTGGTCGGGCATCATCATCATCCACATCACCCATGGTGCGATATGTTCCTTTTGTATGTGTACTAGAAGTTGGTGAAAAGGGAATTTCTTTAGTGGTACCTTCGCTCTAAATGCTAGGTTCACCAATCTCTACAATAGTTTCCTGGCATGTAGAGGGAAGGAACCAACCCAAGGGGTCTCTCTGCCTCCACATACATGAAATATGACTTTAATTCTAGCGGTTCCGCACACTGTTAGTATCTTGGTGTTGGAAAGAATGGTATCTAACAGTCCTAATGCTTTGAAAAGAAAAACTTAACTAGGAAAACTATAAAAATACGTCTATGAAGATAGCACCATCCTCGACAATGGTACCAAAAATGTAGAGTCTAAGCTAATGTTTTGTAAACTTGGTGGAATTCACTCAATTTAGAAGGTTAGCTCATTGAACAATCCACTTGAAACTGCTTAAAAATACAATAAATCATCAACCAAGGTGTGTAAGCTTATGATGGTGTAGAGTTATATATGCCTTCATGGACTCAAACTACCTAGACTATCTTATTAAAGTCCTAATTACTGGAAATTCACAAAATTGTAAATAGTAAAAGTGTAAACTAAAACTTAATTGCTATGGTGCCTATAGTAAAGGATGTAACTAAACATTTGTTAATGAAATGAAACTGTATTAACTAAAAACTTAATAAAAACTATTGTTTCGACTAAACTATCCTCTGAAGTATTACCAATGATTGTTACATGCATGTTCCTAAGCATTCATTCAAATAAACAAAAAATAAAATCTCATTTAACTTGCTTATGAATTATGAATAATAATAAACTAATAACAACTATCAACATAAAATAAATAACTAAAAGAAAAGTGAAGTGAAGAACAATGCCTTGAGTGGCCTACATAAGTAATTGTTCTCACTTTAACTAAACTCAATCTAACTAATAAATCTCACACATTCCATGAATTGATCTCCATTTATTGCATAAGGTGAAAGATTACAAAATATTCTTGCACAAATCATACTTAATCATTCTATAGATTCATGTTCAAACTAAAAAGAACATATAATATAAACTGCGAACAACCAACTAACTAAACTACAAACTCAACCAATAGTTATATACAAACTAAGGGATTTTTTATTGAAAGAAACAACTTTAACTGAAATCATTAATTCCACTTCTAGCTATTTAGAACGTAGAATTAAGACTTAGAATTATTCAACCTATAACTGAAAAAGGAGAATATTATTGAAACTAGAACTCTGTGAAAATAGAATGCATGCCCATATGTCAAAGTCCCATGTAAGAAAGACATCTTCTTCAATGTTTATTAATTTATTGTAATAACACACATTCTATCTTCATTAAGTTCCTTCAACCAATGATCATCACATTCAACTGTTTCTACAATTTCCCTTGTTTTGGTGTCCAACGACCCTTTTGCTATGGGTTCATCCTGTAACTATTGTGTATCATGATTCCTCCTTTAGCTGCAAACAAGTTAGTTTCACAAAACCCATACACAAGGATAACCATCATAATTAAACATAGCATTCCATCAACATTCCCATACACAGATTCATATAAATCATTTAATGCTAATATATTAAACCATAATTCCATCACCATGTTTTTGGGTTTAGTTCTAAATAATGGATACAAAAAAGGATAATATAACATGGAATATTGTTTAGAAAGCGTGTTTAAAAGTATCTTAAAGTATGCATAAAACCAAAAAAAACAAGCTATTTTCTAGACCTATCACTCCCTAATATAAGGGTGTAGCATGGTAAGCCTAAGTGTGGTAGGGGAAGCCATGATATCCCCATTGTAAGGATAAATTCTAAGGATATGCAAAAAAAAGTGTAAATTGTATTAAAGTCATGCTCTAGAAGTATGATATAGCAAAGTAGGTTCAAGAAGTGACTCTAAAAGTGAGATGTATCAATATAAAGAAAAATTTAACAATATGACATAAAGTAGGAAGTAGGCAATAGTTAAAGACTAAGGAACAAGCATCGACATATGTATAGAATGGAAACAATAAGAAAACATGGTAAAACAACATGAAAAGGGGGCAAGGGCCATAACATCGTAATAGAATAAGAAATAAAAAGTAAATAAAATAAAGTAGACAACTAAAGTGGAAAATAAAGGAAAAGGGAAGTAAAAGATAGACATAAAGAGGATGCAATAGAAAAGAAAAATTAAATCCAAAAATATCCCCCAAGTGGGGAAAATAGGTATAAAACAAAATATAGAAGGTGAAATGGACATGAAAAGATAAAATAATTGTCATAATAAAGAATACTAGAGTGAAAAGGTAAAATAGGAAAGCAGAAATATAAAATGTGAAAGTGAAATCTAATTTATATTTATATATGGACATATCTTATAGTGATGTTCATAACTCAATGAGAAAAAAAAACTAGGTTCTCCATTTTTCATAATAGGTTTTTGCTCATCTAATATATCATCTCCATATTTCCAAAACATAATCTACTTTTCCTTCAAGTTCTTTTTTCTTTTCTTTTTCAATTACATGTGTTTCTTCTTGATATTTATCTATACTAAGGTATAAACATGTGATCTACATAACTATATAATATAATTAGTTACTTCATGTATTTCTCATTCATGATTCTTAGCTTATGTTTGGGGAGGAATGATAGTAATTTTATGTATCACAACCCCCTTTTTTTGGTTTCCATGTAGTATTTTATGCATGAAATTTGGGTATGTGTATTATTGTTGCTTATTTTGTTCTTTTTGATATATTATTTATTTCTTAGCTTGAGTATTTTTATTCATATATCAATTCATTTATGCCTATTAATTGTAGTTTGAACAATTTGAGTTTCATTTGGATTTGGAAAATCTTTATCCAACCCCTTTTAATTTTTTTGTAATTCATCAAAATATATCTTTTATAAACCATGTATAATGTTATGCCTTACATAATTTATATTATCCGGTTCCTTCATAAATATGTATAATATAAAATTACAAGCATAGGATATTATATTGTAATCATTCATTTTTCATATTTACCATTTTTCCTTGATGCATAAATTTAGCACATTAATGCAAAATAGAAGGAACAACTTTAAATTTTCCATCCACGGTGTTCCAAGAAATATACCATATCTATTAGAGGATGGTATCATATGGAATAAAAAATATAGTTCTTTAGGTCTAGATCTTAATTGTATAATAATGTATTTCAATGTGTTGATTAATATTCCATTAGTCATGTTCAATAAAATCCCAAAATATGCATAGCATAATTTATGAGTTTTAAACAATGTTTCTTCAGTATCTAGATGCTATATAGGCATGTTAGATAAATAAGAAATTTCACAGGTGATGATTGTTTATAATTACATAATATATTTATAATTTTTAAGTATGAGGAGAGGAAGATATAGCATTAGATTCATATTTCCTACAAAAACCTTGCTCAAGTGGCATATAAAATTCTCCACATTATCACCATTATCATCCATATCATGTGCTTAAACATTGTGTAAATTTGTAATCGACTAATAGGGTGCAACAAATGGATTTCTATTATCATTAACCCCTTCAACTGTAATGGTGTTGTTGTCAATGAGGTATTGCACCTTATGTTTAATTCCTATTAAATTTTGTGTAAGGACCTTTACATTGGTGATAGTTGTAAAATTATTTATCATTATATGCTTTGGGAAGTGCTTTGTTGGGATTTAGTGAGCGAAAATGATCAAGTGTAAGAAAATTAGCATTCTATAATCTTTGAATAACATCATCTATTGATTCTTGAATTTTAGTGAACATCCTAAGATCTTTTGGCTTAAATGAAGAAAAGGTGGAGGTTTTAGCAATGTGGTGAAAATTTTATTTCATATCATTTACACTTCAAAAATTTATTTGAATTTTGATATTTTTAAGGGTAAGAAGCATTTTGACTTGAAGATCTATACTTAATAGAATTTTGTGCTATACATTTATATTACATAGCTTTAAAATATGTAAAAAAAACTATTCAAACACACTTTATATTGGATTGGTTTAAGTAGACCCTTAATAAAGATGTTTTTCAACTCAAGATCATATAAAGGGGAAATCAACTTAGAGCATATATATGGAAATAAAATGACATAATCACTAATGCATTCATTTGGTGCTTGGGCACACACAAATATATCAATATTATTATTATAAGGCTTATGTTAACTTTAAAATTCTTTAGGAACACTTTCATTAAACTGCCAAATAAATGTATAGATACTTAATGAAGTAAAAATAACCACTCAATAGCATGGTTTTTTAAAGTGTGTGGAAATAGATTTGTTAATAGTTTATCCTCATTAAGGAATTCTACACATATAGTTGTGTATGATCTAAGAAGGGTGCTATAGTAACTTTTTTCATCACACATTCAAAATTGAGGTGCCACAAATCCCATATAGCTAATGGGTGTGTCATAATAACAAAAGATAGTGGTGTATGTCTAGCACCCTTAAATTAATCACCATCTTTTCCATTTGACTTCGCATCAACTCTCTTTTTCATTTGATCTCTTTTTTTAAATAGTGTTTATAAGGTGGGGGAGGGAATGCTAACTAATTAATATTGGGCACCACTATGGTGTGTGTGGGTATAAGTGTAATAAGTAAGAGGGGTGGATGAAGCAACAACTCAAGAGAATGTTCAACAAGAAGGTGCTTCAAGTTATTTAGGGTATGGTATGTATTGTTGGGCATATAAGTGGATTTGTTAAGTAGTATAATGGTAGGCCTTGTAGTGGTGGATGAATCATGCATGGAGGTGTGGTATATCATTTTCTTAATGGGTATCTAAAGAGAGGTATAACTAGGATCTAAGTCATGGAGGGGAGGTTAAGTAAAAAAAGGGATATGTACTAAATGATTGAATACTAGTAGGAATGGTACTATGGGGATGAGGAGTCTGATGGATCTCTAGTAAAAGAATGAGTGGAATTAGATATAGTAGTCACAATAGATGAAGTAAACTTAGCATGAACCACTTGCAAAGTCTCTAATCCAAGTGGCTTGTTAGCAAACACATCCTAAGTATACTACTAATTATTTTGCATTTTTTGCATTAGCAAAACTAACTTATTCATTTGCAAAGACTTGGTTGCTCACATGAATATGATGATCATATTTTTCATTATTCTCACCATGAGCATCAAAATAGACTTCATTTTTATTGGTTTAGGCCATGTTGAGGTCTAGATAAGCACTCCTTCACAATGAAGATTGGGATCTCAAGTAGCTTGTTCCCATAAATAAAATATACTAAAATAAAGCTCTAAAATATATTTTTTGATTTAAAAAATACAAATAAAAATAATATATCATATCTAAAAGGAAAACCCTAATATGATGGCCAAGGTTGGGTAGGAGGGGTGAAAAAGATATCTCAAAAAAGCTCAAAACCCTAGTAGAAAAAGATGTAGCAATGTAAAAACAACAAAACAAAATTATGTTAAGGATTCCATATTTTAAAATGAGATGAAAATATCAAAAAATGTAGATTTGGAAAACCTTGACATGGATAAGAAACCCCAATAGACAACTAGATTATATAAGATTGGATGAGTTAATGTGAAGGAAATAAGGTTAATTTAGGGTTAACCTAGGCTAATTAAGTAAATGCAATCAATAAAGCATAAATAAACCCAAATTAAATGGTGACAATTGAGACTAATATAGTATAAATTATACAACTATTTTAGGAAAGTAGTTGTGATGGATAATCTTGCCAAGCTCTATGACCAAATAATTAATGCCTTTTGTTGAAGACTCTAAAATTAAATCGGTATCTACTTTAGAATTGTGATCTCTCTATCAATAAAATGATAGGAAACTTGCATTAGATTTGTACTTTATTTAATATCACGTCCTTGAGTTTGGGTCATCTTTGTATTTCATAGATTCATCATTTAAGTCTATATTGAACATTCTATAATGTGGAATTATACTGTCATTCACCTAGATGATCTTCTACCTTTCTCTTTCTAATATGTGAGTGTTGATAGTATTTAGAAAAACCTTAAAAAGGAATATCATCATGTTGCAGGGAGATGCTTTCTCCTAGTTCAACCCCTAGAAAAATGTACGAAAGTTTGAAAGTTGTAGGCAAGGAACCTAGAATAAAATAATACTTATTTGTTACTCATTTTAGTTCACTAAGTTCAAATGTGTTTCTATTGATTGTTCCTTTAAATCTATAAAGTGAGAGGACACTTGAGAGATGAGAGATGAAATTGATGCAATTAGTTCCCTTTTAAATATTAGCACATAACATCAAATTTCACTCAACACGTATGGAAAATGAAGGGGCCTAGCTAGACAACTTTGAATTTTAATTTTTTTTGTGATATAGGAGTGAAGTCCACAACTATGAGGTCAACTCCTAGATAGAAAAATAGTTAAGTTTGGGTGTATAATAACTAGATGAAGATAGATGTACAAATAAGTATAATAAATGCTTATATAATATGAATGTATCGTTATATGTATATATCAAGTTAAAATAGAAATTGAATGTGTGAAGAGATGTATATATAAGAATAACTAAAAATTAAGAAAATAAATCTAATTTTATATAAAATTACTCATTTATTTATATATATTTAACTAATCATTGCTTTAAAAATTAAAAAAAATCATAGACATTCACTATTACAATACATTTATTTCTAATTAAATTGGCCACTCCATGAATGCATTATTTTGCCCAAAACATTAAAAAACTCAAGTGGGATAGTATGTGGTTGTATCCAACTTGAAAACATAATAGATTTTTTCATTTCAGAATTAAAAAATGGAAAGAGAAATTAGAAAAATGGATTGAGATAGAGAAATAACAACCACTAAACATGCTTTATTTTGATTAAAAAAATAATTCTTAGATTCCTTTGGAAGGCATGGGAATCACCGCCATATGATGACACCCCCCACCGCTAAAGAGTTTTCCATTATTCAAATATTATTAAAAATGATTACAAAACACTATTTATATAACCATGCAAATCTTGTTCTTTCTTATAAAACTCAAAGATAAAAGGCATGGGACGCCCCTAAGTTTAGGGAAATTTAATAATCTATTTAACAAATAAAAACAAAAGTCTCACATATATTGTGAAGAACTTGGCAAGTGGCATAATCTCCTTTATTCTAGGATATAATGGAGATTCTACTTAACAAATGTAAAACAAAAGGATTTGCCAAGTGGCATAATCTCCTTATTATAATTTATACATGTGGGAGAGGAAATCAATTGTGTAAGGAGTTCTTTATAATTTTCATTTTCATGTATGTGTTGGTATGTCTAGGAATTTAGGATTGTAAGTTATAATGAAAGGAAGATATACAATTTTATTTAATTTCAAAATATTATATTAAAAAAACTGGGTAATCATGGTTAATTATTTTGATGTTTATGTTTTAATAGTTATAAAGATCTTTTGTTTGGTGTTTCTTTGTATATTTAATTGGACATTTTATTATTATTTTTGAAATTTTAAGAAAGAATTGTGACATTTTGGTGCATTCAATATATGGGTGTTAAAACAAAAAATCTCACAAGAAAAACTATAAGATAATTTAATTTAAAATTATATATTTATGGAATCATATTAATATAATAATTAGTCTTCTTAGTTTTAATAATAATTTTATTATGATTTCAAGTGGGAAATTGTGTTTTTTTTAATTTTTTACATAAATTAGACTAAGATTCCTATATGGGATGTTCGAGTCTTAGTGATTTTTGTAGAGGGTAGGCCTAGTTAGTTTTGATTATTATGGCTAAGACATGCAAAGGGAAATGGGTGTTTTGTCTAGTAGGATGGTTTGTGTTGTTGATGAGGTGAATCCCCCACCCATGACTTATGGATTTATATTGTCCACTAAGGAATTGGTTAGTTGCCTTATGAAGACCATTGTAGTCTTCTAGTGGATCTTATGACTCTCTTATTAGAGGGAGTTTGAGGATGCCTTATTGAAGCTTGGCTATATAATATATATATGAATATGAATGTAAAGAAAGATAGCTAATTGATGTTGTATTGTTTGAATCTAGCATCATATGTACAAGAACACACACAAACACACACACACACACACACACACACACACACACACAGTTATGATTGTTAATAACTTTATTTTATTATTTGCACATGGTATTTCTTACTACAACTTCCTGTAATCTACCATACTATGATCATAACTAAGGTATAAGCACAACATTTGAAATACCTAGGCATATAATAGTTGATATGCACCCTAAATTTCCAATAATGTGGATGAATGCAAAGTTTATTGGATTGGATATCTTGGGTGTATTTGAGGGTATTATTTCTATTTGAAACCCATCTTTCATCTCTATATCAATTCTTGTGGAATATTCCCACTATCTTGAATTGTTCCTAATGTGCATGTGCCTAATTGTTCCTAATGTGCATGTGCCTAATATTTATGATACAAGAATACAAGTTTTTTCATATCCAAACTTTCAAGCATAGGGCTACTAAAAAATTTAATGAAATCAAGGATGATAGGGTGGTGTCATATCAAAGGAATATGGAATAAGGATTGTGATATTATTTTTCTTTTAAAAGATACTTTTTTGTGATAAATAGGTTGACCTAAGAAATGTGGTTGAGATGTTGGAGCTTACCTTGCCTAAAGTCTCTATTGAGGACAAAGGGTTTTTTATGTACTAATTATTTAAGGAGGAGGTAAGATATGTGGTCTTCTCCTTTGATGGTTGTAAGGTATAGAGGTATAATGGGTTCCTACACTTTTTCTTGTAGACCTTTGAGGATCTTATCTCTAAGGATATTATGGTAGTTATGAATTGGTTATTCTCTTTTGCTAATATTTTGAAGGAGCTGAGCAACTCTTTTTTGGTTCTTATCCCCAAGAAGAAAGGGGCCAATAATTTCTCAATTTTCATCCTATCAATTTATGTAACTCCCTTTATAATATTTTCTCTAAAATCCTTGTTCTCAAATTACAAATCATCCTCCCAATATAATCTCTCCCTCGTAGAGTCGCTTTGTTATAAGAAGATAAATCATAGATTCCATCATCATTATCCATGATACTTTACATGAAATGATTAAAAGAAAGAAGGATTATTTGATTTCAAAGCTTAACATGAACAAGGATTTTGGCAAGGCCTTTATTTTTAGAATATATGGCTTTGGATGAAGTTAAAATACTCATAAAAAATGTATCTCCTTTCCTATGTTTTCTATAATTATTAATTTTCTCCCCTTGGGGTTATTTGGGTGCAATTGAGGTCTCAAACAAGGATACCATATTTCTCCTTTCCTTTTTATTCTTTTTATTCCGTTTTATCCTTCGTTGTGGTTCTTCTAGTTAATCATCAATATTTTATGGGCAATACTCTTATTGTTTGATATCCTTTTTATGGTGAAGACTAGAGAAATAAAAAAATCCTCTAAATTATGAGAAATCCTTTTCTCAAAAATTTAATATGTCTATTTTATTTCCTTTTTAAATACACCCCCTACCCATGAAATCAAGGCTATCAATATTTTGGATTATCAAAGATAGGATCTTCCTATGTCTTATTTGGGTTTACCTTTATTTATTCTTTTTTCCTAAGACCTCTTGGTCTAACTTGATTGATAGATTTCAAAGAAAATTAGTTGGATACAAAGGATTCATTCTCTTTAAAGATAGTAAACTTTAACTTATTAAGTCTAAATTGCAAAACATGTCATTCTACTTCATTTCCATGTTTAGGCTACTTCAACAAAAAATTATAAAAAGTTGGAGAATATTTAGAAGTGTTTCTTATGTTTGAAAATTAAGCATGCTCCCTCCCTAATTTTTTTGAAAATTGGTCAAAAATAATTTTTTTAATATGTGTAGAATGGAATCTAGTTTTCTAAAAATGTAATATATTTGAAATTTTGATAGATGGTCAAAACATAAAGTCAAAAATACCACACATTGGTTTTTGACAAAAAATAGATACACTAACAAAAAAAATGAATACCTTAACATATACAAACATGGAAAATATTGCATGGTTAGATAGCTAAGAGAGATCTTAACATTATCATGGTATTTTTTTTTACTTGACATTGAAACACGTACAAATTTGATGGGGAGCACACTCAAGATTATGTCATTTTTTTTACGATTTAAAAAAAACATGTCTTTGGACATTGAAAAGTCACTCCAAACCTTTAGGTTGGAATCCTGAGGAAAATCCAAGCCAAAGGCTTGAAAATTTCCAAAGTAAACAATAAAATGAGCGTGCTATAATGTGCTCCCATTATTGTTTTCTTTAGAAATTTCTCTTTTTCTTTCTCTTTCTCTTTCTCTTTTGACAAAATTATATACATAAAATACATTTAATGTATAAGTGACATTTATATATCTAGACATTCAATTTCTTATACTTTAATTTATATTTCATGTATGTAGTTTTAGGATGTTTGAGAATGGTTTCAGATCTGTAGGAGTTATAATGTAGATTCTAGGTTTTAGAAGATCTTATAATTTTTAGACAGTTAAATTTCAATAATAAATAGGTCAAATTTTAGTAATTAGTAGGCTCCCATCATCTGTCTCTCTCTATCTCACTCTATCTATATCCCTTGCACTCTAGACTTCTCTCTCTATATCTCCATCCATTTCTCTACCTCTTTCTCCCCTAAGCTCAAGATCTACCTCTCTCTCTCTCTCTCCCTACCTCTTTCTCCCTCCCTACCTCTTTCCCTCTCTACTTCTCTCTATCTCCCCTCTCTCTACCTACCACTCCCTCCCTCACTCCATATCAACCCTCTCTCTCTCTAATTCTATATATCTCACCTCTCTCTCCTTCCCTCTCTAATTCTATATACTCACCTCTCTCTCTCTCTCCAAACCTCCTTCCTTCCCTCTCTCTCTAAACCTCTCTATATCACCTCTCTCTCCTTCCCTACCTCTCCCTCCATCCCTCCTTTCATCTATGTCTACTACTCTCTATCTAACCTATCTCACCTATCCCTCTCTACCCCTCCCTTTGTTCCTCTCTCCCTCCTTCCCTTTCTACTTCTCTAGCACTCTTTATATCTCACTTCTCTCTCTCCTTACCTACCTCTCCCTCCTTCCCTCTCTACTACTTTGTATCTCTCCTCTCACTCCCTCTCTCTACCTCTCTTCATATCTACTTATCTTTATCTCCACTCTGCATCTCTCCATCCATCTCTCTCTCTTCAGGTAGGAAGAGGTAAGTAGAGAGAGATAGAGGTAGTGAGAGAGATAAGGAGAGGTATGGAAGGTGGAATAGGTAGGCAGAGAGGGAGAGGGGAGATAGAGAGTAGATAAGAAAGGAGGGAGGGAGGTAGGGAGAGAGAGAGGGAATGAGAGGTAGTTAGATTAAGAATGGATGGAGGGAGGGAGACATGTGATAGAGAGAAATAGAGATGGAAGGGGGAAAAGATAGAGAGAGAGAGAGAGGTGAGATAGGTCCAAAAGTAGGGAGGGAAGGGGAGAGAGAGAGAGATTGAGAGAGGTAATCCCACAATAATGAGTCCCACTTTTTGGTCAAGATGGAAATTTGTATCAACATTTTTAACTGAATCTTCACCTTTTGAGACCTATAGAAGCTAAACCGTTAAGAATTTGAAGATGACATGAACTAATGATTTGTGGAAATTTATGTGTAGATTCTAAATATATTTTTTTATTTTTTTTCTAAAATAAATCATGAACCTTTCAACATCTCATCTAATAACCATTTTTAAATAGTAAACAACGTTTTCAGAAAGTAACATTTATGTTGTGCAACATAACTTTTTTTCTAGAAAGGATAAAATTCTAATTTTTAAAATATAGGTTCTTAACATAAATATCTAGGGAAAGGATATTTTTTCATAATTATTTTTTATTGAAACATAGAAAATGGGGGGATATTATGTAACCCTCTTTTCTACTATCTCATTCAAGAAATGAGATCTTAAACCTTGAAGTGACTATCAACCCAAAGGGTGAGCCAAGCCAAGATTTGGGGATCTTACGATTTCTCCTCTATGCAAGGATGGGGTGGTGAGTTAAACAACACCTTGGGGAGAAGAATTCAAACTAGAAAAAAAAATCTAGACCTAAGTCTATAAGATACAATGAATAAATCTATCACAACACAAAGAGAAACAATAACTTTTCTAGAAAAAATGGGAATAGGGAATGTTGTGCACTTGGTCCAAACTTGTTGTTTCTACAACTTTATTGAGGACTCATTCACCAGGTGGTGAATGGGTCTTGGTGTACCTATCTAAGAGACTTTGAATCTGGAAATGAAGTTTGTACACAGTGAAAATATATTGTCCCTAAAACGCTAATAGGGATTCATTCACTAGGTGGTGAATGGGTCCTGGTAGGCTCTTCCAAAAAACTCTGAACCTAATCTTGAAGTTCCAAATTTGCACTTCTTTCCTACAACTTAAAACTCCCACTTCTGGATCTGGATCTGCTAATAATCTCTCTTTAGGCTACAAATAGAATGATCATAGAAGATGTAATCACTTAGGAAACAAGTCATTAGGCTCGATTGAATGTCTTGTGCATTTCCCCAAAACCTAGAATCCATCATGATTTTCCATAGGCATCTATCATCACTTCTCCAATAATGCTTGATCTTTAACACAAAATGAGCTTCAAGACCTATAATGTTTCTCCAAGACTTCACCCTTTCTTTCTTCTTGAATATGAATGCTTTATCTCATGAAACTTCTATAGACTCTTAAATTGCTTAGATGAAACTATGTGAAATAACCTTATATTTATACTTAACTTAAGATTAAATCCTGAAATTCAAATAACACAAGTTGACATCAGATCTAGGATTTTAAATCATTAAAATATCTCCAAAAATATATCCCAAGTGGGGTGTCCTAAGTTAAGGAGGATCCATTCTCCATAGGGCGAATGGGTCGTAGCATACTTAACTAGGACATGTTTTAGGGAATGTGAAATGTGATGCTAAAAGGGGGTCCTAGAACCTAGTGAGGACCAATTCACCAAGTGGTGAATGGGTCCTAGGTCACTATCCTAGGACACATACCTTGCAAAATAAAGTGTTATGTAGCATTATTAATTATTTTTGAGTTTTATTCCTCGAAAAATGTAATAAATTAGGCTTGGATTTGAATTTAAAGGAATAATTAACTTTAATTTAGCCTCAATTAATTAATAGAGCCCTATATTAGTGTGAAAGTGTAAAGATACACTTTACAACACCCTAAATAAGGCATAATTAAGTCCATTTTATCATTAATTATTCATTCCCAAACTAAGTGTGAAAAAGGGTTACTTTTTTCGATGCTACATTTAGCCCCCACTTTAGCGGCCATATGATACTATGTGCATATGCAAGGTAAAGGAATCAAAATTTTATAAAAAGGATACTCATATGAATTCATTAGGGAGAATGAAGCCCCCACTGTATTTACCTAAAAAACCATAATGTTAAAGACTGCATCTTGCACCACAAGTTCATTAGTCACTATAAAATCCCCTTATCAAAATTCTATAGAGAATTGAATTCAAGGGTAGATGTATGCCCCCTTGATTCTGCTTGCTTTATGGAGGTGGAATCAAGGTGAATACAAAATCACATTGAATTACGTAGGTTGTATCATAGGGTATTTCCAAGTACCATACCGCATAGTGATAGACATTTGATGAGAACGGGAGTGGAACCATGATTCCAACACAATAAATGACATTGAAATGGAGTCCTCTAGCCCCCAATATGCTAATTTGAATGAAATTCCCCTTAAATGAATAAGCTTTATTTACTAGGGTTTTACTATATACTAATGAAAATGACACTTTTAGCTATTCATTTGACATTTACCTTTTTTTAAATTACCTTGGTGCAGAGTGATCGAGGATTCCAAGACAAAGGACCTACAAGCCCCCTAGATTGGACGTGGTTCATAGCAAGGTAGCATGAGGCACACTTCGACAAAAGGTGAGTGGATTATGCTATGCTATTTCATCATTTTCATGCATTTACTATACTTTTTTATGTAATTAGAGGGATTTTAAGACCCTAGAAAAGATTGGTGCAAAGCTTCCATCTTTGTCGCAAAGCATCCCTTACTAGCACAAAGTGTCCCACCTTGGTGCAAAGTGTCCCACTTTGGCACAAAGTATCCAAAATTGTCTAAAATGTCTAAGACACCCCATCCAAAAATGGTATAAGTGTCCACATTGGCTGTAAAGCATATTAGAGAAACTCTAATGTTATTTAATTGATAAATTTAGGATTTATTTTGTGTATTTTTCTATTTTAGATTCCTTGTATAGCCTGATAGCATCTTGAAGGGAGACAATTTTGCTTTCTTTGAGATTTTATCACTCGACTATCACAGGAGGATATCAGCCTTTTGGAGGATGTAAGATTATTTTGGGTATACCTCATGCCACCTATGAGGTATCATGATGCTGTGTTGCTATCCCTATTAGAGAGATGGAACATGGACACATGTACCTTCCATCTCCCCACGGGAAAGATGACTATTACTCTAGAGGATGTACATCACATCCCACATATTCACATCTGAGGCGAACCTATACACCTAGTTGATGATAGATCCTGTAGATAGATGAGAGATGATATTCTATCTTTTCTACAATGGCCTATATTTTAGTTGAGCATTGGTCCATGCATTGAGCTTAGATGGATTCTACATGCACAAACACCACTTTTGTGATGGATCTTGATCACTACCATAGCACTCACATTGGTAGTACATGGTTGAGGATCTCATTTAGTTGGTGTTCTTGTACATACTATCAGGGGCATGGAGGATCAAAGGATCATCTATGCATGGGGTTGTAGTATGCTCATCCATTTGTACTATGAGTTGGGTCGATTTGTTTATCAGGAGCTCAATAGCATTGTACATTGTACAATCTTATAGGTATGGTGCTTTGAGCACATTACATGTACCGGGTCAACTAGGTTGCCTACTGTAGCAACCATGGGCTATCCACAGGTCTTCATTTATCCACTAAGATGACCATGACAGGAGGGGGATTTATTGCACTAGCATATTAGATTTGATCAAGATGATGATGATATCAATTGGATACCATATCTCAAGATTCCCTAGTGGGAAGATGATAGGAATGAGCTATGTAGGCTACAGTTGAACTGATTTATTATAGGCAAGCACAATTACATAGTGAGGCCATTCTACTATGATCATGGCATGTGTCAGTTTGGCCAGATCCAGGTACCTCCGCGAGCCAAACTGATGTATCAATGATCAACACCGACTATTTCGAGACCTCGAGACAGTTGTCAACTCACTATTGAGGATGTATGTATTAGTGGTTCAAAGGATGAGGACCACAACATGCCCCTAATCTCTGAGGTCACAACACAACCAGCTCCAATATTCCTTATACACCACCCTATAGGCCACATCAGAACTCTTCCAAGTCGTAGAGAGGATAGATATGATGAGCAAGTGGACAAAGATATAGATGATGATAGTCAACACCATGCCTAACATATTTCTAGGTATAGATGAGGATGAGGAGGAGGAGGAGACCCATTCTATGAGTGAGGATATTGATAAGATAGAGGAGGATCCAGTTGCCCTCGATAAGGGAGAGACACCCCCTACCAAAGTCATTAGATCACATGCCTCAACTAGTTCAGAGATCTACACTCATGGGCATGGGGAGGCCAACAATAGTGGGATATCCACACCTCCAACACAAAGGTGGACCACCATTGTATGGCTATACCCCGACTAGAAGATTGGGGATCCAGGTGATGATTTGATATTTATGTAATTTCATTGTGCTTTTATCTTTTATATATATACTTTATATATGATGATGATGTTTATTGATGTTCTTACAATTTCTATCTTGCAGAATCCACATGAGAGTGGCATGAGCTCTACTAGTGAGTGATCACTGAGATAGTACCTCCACTATGCACAAAAGATGATACACTCCCAGAGTACATGCCCCCACCTTTTGTGGCGAAACATGCAAACCTCTTCAAGTCAGTAACGAGATTAGGCACAACATACAAGAGAACTACCAGTTGTATTGACCATCTTCTAATGCAGCTTTCAATAGCCTGAGTATCTCAAGGTCCAACTAATAGTAGGATAGAGGATGACCTATGAGTAGAGATCTTGAGGCTATGAAAGGATCTTGGTAGGGCATAGTTAGATAAAGAGTGGATAGATCAAGAGTGCATTGAGGAACTCATACAAGAGGCAAGAGCATCTGGAATAGTGGAGGGCCTATGATTATCCTCGAGTAGGCTACAATTGCATACTACCATATCATGATGGCCATGAGGATCACCAATCCTTGAGGGGTCTAGCAGTTATAGACCTTACTAGCATTGTATTTAGTGATGTATATCTACCTAAACTTTTGATGATATATATGAGCATTGATGTTTTATGTTTTTACAATCTTGTGTTGAATTAAATGTCACTATGATTTATTAAATATCTTTTGCAAGAATATGTAATAAATATCTTCCTAATTTAATTTTTATGTGATCTAATTACAACTTTTCGAGTTTACACTAGATACTACATTATGATTAAGCATGCTATGTTAACTTAAATGCACCTATGATCTAATATTTAAATGAATCTAAGGATCTAAATTAATATAACACACAAGGTTTTCTTTTGAATAGTATGGTAACTAAATTAATAATTCAAACCAATTGAACAATCACTTTAGACTCTAAGGCACACTATTATCGTTTGTCAAAGAATAAAGCAATGTGAGATAAAATAGAAGCTATCTACCTAATCTAACATCACTTCTCTAACATACTATTCAAAAGATGGGATTTCATATGTAATACTGATGCAAATGCATGACATTAATTGGTTCTTTCAGAGGTGTCCCATCCATTTTTGTTAATGTGTAGGCTCCAGACCCATAGTTTTCTTTGATTACATAAGGTCCTAACTAGTTAGGGCTGAATTTTCCTTTTTCATTCGGAAGAGCATTGCCATTATGTTGATTTTTATATAACACCAAGTTACCTTTATTAAATGCATGAGGGATGGCACTATCACTATAATCATGTTGCATTTTTTTAGAATAAGCTTGAAGATGCTCAAGAGCATTGATAAGCCTCATTAAGAATTTCAAGTTGATGTAATCATTGCTCTTTATAAGTAGTATCATCAATAAGTCCTTTAAGAGCAATTCACAGTGAAGGAATTTCTAACTATAAGGGAATTATTGCTTCAGCACCATAAACAAGGTTATAGGGAGTGTTTCTAGTAGATCTTCTAACGCTTGTACAGTAAGCCCATAATGTATAGGTTAGTTGAGTATTCTAATCTTTGTTATGTTTACTTACTATTTTTGGTAGGATTTGTTCAATAGTCTTGCTAGTCAAATTTTCTTGTCCATTTGGTTGTGGGTAATATGGTGTTGAAAAGCGATGTTGAATATTAAATGTTTCCAAGAATTTCTTCACACCATTTCTCTCAAACAAGGTTTTATAATTCGAAAACAATGTAGAAGGGAGAATAAAGTGAGAAATAATATGTTCCAATATGAAATGACATATTGCATTACCTATCATGAAACGAAGAGGGATAGCTTCTACCCATTTTTTTAAATAGTTGGTTTGTGGTAATGATAAACGTGTGTCCAACGGAAGAAGGCGGTGATATCTTTCCAATAAGATCCAAACCCCAAACTAAGAATGGGCCAATAGGAACTTGGGAATGAAGCTCTGAAGCAGGAGCATGAATTAAATAGTTATGTTCTTGAAATTTATGGCATTTCTTCACGTACTCAAAAAAATCTTGTCCCATTTGTCTCTAATAATATCCTATACGAACCAATTTTGGAACTAACGATCTTCCTCCAAAATGTCCCCCAAAAGAACCTACATAAGCTTCTTCAAGTGTTATAGGGATTTCATATTGTTTAAAAGAAATCTAAGTAAAATACCATTAAATGATCTTTTGTATAAAACATTTGCAAGCATTATATACTTAGATGCAAGCTTTCAAAGACGAGCTTGATTGCTTTTAGTTGTAGGCTCGAGAAAGGTACCATATTTTAAATAATTTAATATCATTGTGTATCATTCGCTATAGTTGTTAGTATCAGTTAATAACACTTCTTTGCTTTTATTATCCATCAACAGTTTTGAAATCATTTGGACTATAAATGTGAAATCAACAAAAGGATCTTCAAGAGATACAAGTGAAGCAACGCTTTCCATTGCATCTACATGTTGATTATCTTTTTGCAGTATGTTTTCAACTTTGTATGATTCAAATTTTTCTAATAATGTCATCATGAGGTCTCTGTATCAAATGATCTTATCATGCTTTACTTGATATGCACCATTTATTTTTTTAATAATTAGAATGGAATCACCAAATATAGAAATGTGTTTGACATTTAATGCTAATGTTGCACATATACCAACTATTAAATTTTTGACTCTGTAGTGTTAGTTGTACATAGGAAGTTTAAATGGAAAGATAAGCGAATAATCTTACCTGAAGGAGGAATTAATATAACCCCTGCCCCAAAGCTAATTCGACACTTAGAACCATCAAAGTACAATTCCCATGTTTCTTTTCCTTTTTGAATAGTCAACACATTCTCATCAGGGAATGAGTCTACATTAGGCAATTCTAGGGGAGAGGGAGCATCAACAAATTTGTTGGTCAAGGCTTGTTCGTTGATTGCCTTTTGAGAGAAAAAATTAATATCAAACTCAATTAACAACATAACCCACTTAGCTAAGCGTCCTAATAAATCTATTTTAGAAAAAAGGTGTTTTAAAGGATCAAATTTTGTCATCACATGAATTTCAGCATTCAGTAAGTAATTCCTCAATTTACTAGTAGTGAATATGAGATCCAAACATTATTCTCTATCAATGTATATCGTGTCTCATAATTAATCAGGGTTTGGCTAATATAATGAAGAGGATTTTCTTTACCATTGTCATCTTATTGAGCCAATAATGTTGTGAGAGCATGGGCTAACGTTGCTATATAAAGGATAAAAGATTTGTCTTGCATAGTGGGTTGTAAAATAGGTGGAGTAGCAAGATAATCTTTCAAACTCTCAAAGGCCTATTTACAATTCTCATTCCAATTAAACTGAACCTCTTTCTTAAGGAGTTGTGTAAAGGGTAATTTTCAATCCACCAAGGATGCTACAAAATGACGAATAACCTAAATTCTTCCTTGTAAAGTGTGCAATTGGGAAATGTTTCTAGGAGGTGGCATGTTAATGATAGGAT
Organism: Sequoia sempervirens; assembly: GCA_007258455.2. NCBI lineage: Eukaryota > Viridiplantae > Streptophyta > Pinopsida > Cupressales > Cupressaceae > Sequoia > Sequoia sempervirens. The sequence continues at coordinate 28,620,232 of VDFB02047397.1, forward strand.
CAATTTTCATCATGTCCACCTCAATGCCTCTGTGAGATACTATAAAACCTAAAAAAAATCCGCTATCTACACCAAAGACACACTTTTCGGGTTCAATCTCATGTTATATTTACACATTCTTTCAAATATTTTTCAAAGGATATTCACATTGCCTTGTTGAGTTACAGATTTGGCTAGAATATCATAAACATAATCTTCCAAAATCTTGTGTATCTAATCATGAAATATCAATATCATAGCCCTTTGATATGTTTCACCTACGTTCTTTAATCCAAAAGGAATAACTACCCAAAAAACTATTCCCCAAGTAGTAAAAGTTGTCTTGTATTGATCTTGAGGGTTGATAAATATTTGATTATATCCATAAAATCCATCCATGAACGACAAAAAAGCATGCCCCAAAGTCGAATCTACTATCATGCCAATATTAGGAAGGGGAAAATAATCTTTCAAAGATTCTTTATTCAAATCATGAAAGTCTGTACACATCCTAATACGATTATCAGGTTTCGCAACTACAACAATGTTCAATATCCAATGAGAATAATCAGTAGGTTGGATAAACCCAACTTCAAGGATTTTCTCAATCTTAGCCTTAACCAATAAAGCTATCTTAGGATTCATCTTTTGTATCTTTTTTTTTACTAGTTTAGCATTTTCTTCAAGGACTATGTTGTGTATTACTATCTTAACATCAATTCCTGGCATATCCAAATAAGTCCAAGCAAAAAGTTTGTGAAAATCATGAAGTAAAGTTGCATGATCTTCTTGTTCCTCTTCATCAAGGAACTTTCTTATTTGAATCACTCTTTATTCGTTAGTTGTATCCATTGGTATGTTGATTGTATCTCCCAAAGGAAGTGCACTTTGTTTCAGAATCTCAGGATTGTATACTTCTTTTTCCTTATCATTCTCATTACTTTCCTTGTCTTCATCATCTTGCTTAGCACTAATCATAGCACATGTAACCCATTTCTTTTTATGAGGAGTAAATGACTTATCATAAACTCCTAACATTTCCTTCAAAGCTTCATCATCTTCAAAATATTCCAATGACTCTTCACAAGTTGTATCAATCAATTTAGGATGCTTCAAAGAGAGATTTGTTTTATTAGGGTTACACATGACGGTGTTGATGTTGAGTGAGGGTATTCTCATTGCTTGTGTTATCTTAGAGGGACAATACCCCAAACCACTTTTTTTTTCTTGTGTGTTAGGCTCTATAGGAATATGGATGCCTTGTTCTTTCCTTCCACATCCTTTTCCACTATAACCAAGCTGTTTTACAAGCTCATAACCTCTTCCATAAATTTTGTCCATCTATTTCGGGTTTGGTGATTGCTGGTAGTCTATCTCATCAATTTTTTTTGTATAGCGTGTGTCTTCTTCTAGAGTAGATGAAGTAGATGCTTGTGAGTTTTCTTATGAATTTTATGTTGACATTACCATTGGTTTCTTTTTCTTTTCAATTTCTTTTGTTGTAATTTTACAGTCTCCCATAAATGTTCATATGAAATCTAAGGAACCCCAATCATCTTCTAACAACTTAGTGACTTCATCAATGTTTTCCTCATGTTCTTCTTCCTTCGTTACTTCCAATTTTGTAGTTGGTTTCCATGCTTTCAAAGGATCTTTTCCTTCTTTCTCTACAATTAAGTAACTTTCAAATTCATGATCAACTTTTAGTGTGTGAACTTTGTTGTCATAAATGTATTTCATTACATGGTGGAGGGTAGAGGGCACTCCATTCACTTCAAGAATCCAAGGTCTCCCCAAGAGGAGAATATAAGAAAGATCGTGAGGTATAAGATGGATCAGATTTTGTAATGTTACTTTCCCTACTCTAATAGGCATTATGATGATGCCAAGCAGTTGTTTTCCTATATTATCAAATCCATGGATAGACAAATAATCAAGGGCGATGTCACTCCTATCCATATGAAGCTTTTCCAAAAGGCTCACACTACACACATTAAGGGTTGAACCATTGTCAACAAGGGTTCTCTTTATCCCAATTCAATTAACATAGGCTATTATCATGAATGCATCATGCCATTTTTGAATTTCCAAGGAGAGTAAATATCTTTGGTAAAAAACAATGTCTAAATCTATGTCATTTATCCCTTGAACTAGCACTACCACATTGTTGGAACTAGTATTAGGAGGAATCATAACTTGTTGCAAGGTTGTTTGAAGCGTACTATGGTAATTTGGTGAGGCTTGAATAAGATCACATAGGGATATCTTAGCAAAAGTATTCTTAAGTTTTTCAACAAGAATGTATTCCTTTCCACTATTCACAAGTAAATGAGGAGTACCAGGCAAGATAGGTTGAGGCAAAGGTAATGCAATAGGAGTGGTTTGTTGTTGCCTATTGTTTCTTGTATTATATGTGTGCACAAAGATGTTATAGCCTATTTGTTGTGAAGCATTTTTATCATGAAGTGAGGGATTGTTTTTAGGTGGTTCAAGGATAGCACAGGTTTGTTTTGAACTTGAGGTTTTTGTGAAGGAGGGTAAATGACAAGTTGTGGTGTGATTGTGTTAACGTCTTTGTGTTTCAGTTTATTAGAACAAGCCTTACCGGATTCACCTTGCAAGATGAATTCCTTAAGGGCTTCATCTAACATATCAAAGTCATCACTACTAAAGGGCTTGAGGGATAGGTTAACTTTGAAAAAGAGATTTGACATAATCAAATAAATATGTTTGTCCAAGGGTCTTGTTTGGTGTTTTTTATGTTTTCATCTTTTGTTTTTGTTTTCTAATGATTGCAAAATGTAAGCTAATGTATCTAATGATGCAATAATATTGAAAATGAAATGAAATTGCATAAATCTAATGCTAACTTGAACTAAAATATGCAAGAAATGCTTTTCCTAATGTTCTAAAATCTAACTAAATGAACAATAAATTGAATGCAAGAATGAACTATTTCAAAAAATTACTTCTCAGATCTAGCAACAAAAACAAAAATGCAAACTAGAAATTGAAAATCACTTAGAATTTTTGTTGTTACAATCTTTATAGGGACTCATTCACCCTATGGAAAATGGGTGTTGGCCTCCTATAATGATTTTAATAACTAAGCCTTTACAATCATGATTCAGAGATTGGACATCTAACCTAAATAGCTATTTCAATCATCAGGAAGGTGCATTTAACTTGTCAACCCAGGGACGTGAATTTGAAATGGGTTAGTGCAATATGTGCACTAGGAACTCAAAGTAGCCATTTCATTCTATAGCTAAGGAACACACAATACTGAAAGTAAATTGCTTGAAAAGGAATGAGACAAATATTGAACATCAATCAATGACTATGCTAAGATGAAATTCATAACATGAATACAAATCTGAGAACCAAACAAGAAACTACTTTGTCTACTTTGGCTGCAGGAACAGTCACAGAATGGAATTCTAGTGGTTGCAGGAACAGTTGGTGCTAGACTTCTAACTAAGCACTAAACAACAAGTAATTCTAAACTAATGCTAAACTAAGAAGATAGATTACTCACCAAGTGGGCTCCCTTGGATAAGTATCCTCTAAAACTAATGAGAACTCAGATGCTCAAAATCAGAACTTTATTTTATTCACTATGGATAATGAGTGCAAAAGAGTAATGTATCTATATTATTGAAAATTGGAGAGTGCAAGTACAATATCAAATTGTGCAACCTCTTGAAGAAGGAACATCAGATCTTTATTTATACTACTAGCTAAACAAGACAGTCAACTCCATGACTGGGAGAACACCATTTAGGGAAAACAGAGAAAATGGAGCAATGGCGGTTACACGTGCATGATATTTGGTCAAACATGTAGGTCCAAACGCAAATTCAACATAGCAATAATGATCATGCATGCTCGATCATTAAATTCCACTACAAGGCGGTTATGTTCAGTTGCATGAAGAATCTTCTATCATGGGCCTCCTTTGACTTGGAGCAATTCCTTTGCTAGATGTTATGGTGCATGCCCAGTTGGTGGTGTCTTCCTCAACTTAGCATATTAAATCTACGTGGCAATGTTAGTACGCATAGTAATTGCACTTTTATAACCACCTTAAGGAACATTCATTAACCACATGCAAAATCAATATAGATAATCCACATAATATGCCAAATGTCATTAAAACTTGCAGAGATAGGATTTAAGTCCAATGTCAATGGTTTGAGGGAAACATTATGAAAATACCAACATTTAACATTAAATTCCATGACATCTACCAGCAAATAAACTATATATTCTACCCAAAATTAGACAAAAAACTAGGCTCATCACTCCCCCCAACCTAACATTTTGTTGGTCCTCCAATAGGGGAAGGGTTGTTCTTCAACTTGGTCACAGCTTTGAAATTTGCAACTGATAGTTGTCCAACATTAGTGGCTATAGTGTGTGAATCAAGATCTCAATAGAATCCTCCCAATCTATCAAATCTGTTCCATCTCTGCTTTTTTGCAGCAATGTCATACTAGTAGAATCTTAAGTTTGGCACGGGCCACATGAGCATGGGTGGCTAGAAATTCAAGGGAAGCCAAGATCGCCCTTGTGTTCTCCCAATTTGAATACACCTATCAATCATTTTTAGTGTTGTAGCATAATTGTGGATGGAATGAGGCTCATCCTATTTCAGCTCATCAGTTAGACTATTCCACCTTTGTGATAGACATCTTCTCATAGTTTCCTCCTTTGTTGTTGTCTTTACCTCATACTCACTGCAAACTACCTCAATCCAAGGCATAATCTTGTTTCCATAACTAGGTATGAGAAGCATTTTGTGCCATTCTCTATAAATATCCCTAGGGTTGATTGATTCATCCCTAACGAGTAGAGGGATATCAGACTCCAATTGCTTATAAGCTCCATGTTGTCCCCAACTAATCATATTTTGTACCCAAGACATAAATTCCCTTAATTGGACATCCCCAACATATAACATCGGATTCCAATCATGGTCTTGAGTTACAACATAATTATGTAAATAAAATTCACATAGAAAATTCTTCATTTCATGGGAGGCAATCCTATAAGCATAGAAAAATTCAACAAGGGTGTCAATAGAAGGATTCAAACCTGAGGCAATCCTTGATAGCTTAAAAGAGAGATATTTCTCTTTCAAGAGTAGAACATAGACCCTTGGAGGGGTCCTACATTCCAAAATCTATGGTGCCAAAGCTACCATATCATCCACCCTCAGCTTCATGGTGGAAATTTTTGCATCTTTATCTTCAATCTCCTCATCCTTCTTTTGAATTTCCTTCTTTAATTTTTTTTTTTCCTTTTTCCATTCTTCCTCCCTCCTTTGTATTTCTTTCCATAAGTTCAAATTTTTTGAATGTACTGTAAAATTAGGAGGATTATTAATTCCTACCAGTCTTCTTGTTGATGGTGGCTCCTCATATGGCACTATTTGCATGGACTCAGGCTGTCCAGTTATCTCTATCTGCAGGGGTACTATTTCTTCTTCTGCTTCTTGTTGCAGGGGGCCTTGTTCTTGTTTTTGTTATTGTTGCCTAAATCTCACCTGCAGGTCCATATCGGCATGACATCAGCTGGTGTCTCGGAAACAAAAGGTTTTCAGTTCAGCGGAAGTTCTTTCCTTCGACAAAAGGTCTCGGCGAACACATCGGGTCTCGCCAACGGAACAACGCAGGATCTTTTTGGTGAAGCAAGCGAGCTTCACTAGGAAGTCTCGTTGAGGTCACAGGGTCTCCCCGATAATCAAAAGGAGGCATGTTCGGGACAGGTCTGGCCGACAAAAAGTCTCCCCGGCACAAAGGAAGAGAGCCCTCGATGTGACTAAGGAGTTGGGCGTGTGTCTTGGTGACAAATAGGTGGTTTGGCCAAAGGAATGAACTGAGGAGGGAAAGAAGGATCAACATGAGTTGCGGCATCGGTATATGGTCATAGCGAGTTCTCTTGGTCTTACCGACAGTGTGCAAAATGGTTTTCTTTAGGCATTAGTTCACTTTTGTCTCATCGATTGGCGGCGGAAGGATGTGCTCATCAGTGTAGGTTGGGGCGATCGCTGTAAGGTCTCAGCGAGTGACCTTCAGTCTCGCCGATGGAAAATAATGAAGGACCCTTGTCGGCGTAACAATTTCCTTGTCTCAGCGACTCAGAATGCATTGAGACCTTTTGGTGTAGCAAATGCAGTCTATGTGAGGTCTACCCAATGGACGGAAGCTACAGCGACACACTTGGGACAGGTAGACTCATTGGTGGGAGATACATTATGTCTCAGTGATTCGAGAGTGGTGGAGGTCTTTCTGAATAACAAGGTGCATTCTATATGATGTCTTGCCGATAATGGAACGTCACAGCGATGGAAAACAGATGGACTCATCAGCAAGATAAAGCATGTGTCTCGGCGAAATATTTTTCCAAGATGAAGAGGTTATGCCGACACCAAGGGAAAGCAAATGCATCATCGGGCAAGATGGAGGCTATCGCCATAAGGTCTGGCTGATAGAAAGAATCTCCCCGACGCAAAAGAGAAAGGGCCCTCGGCATGACCAATGGGCATTCACCGAGATGTCTCGGCGACTATAAAAGGTCTCCCCGAAATGAGGGACTTTTGGCATAACATTTGGAGTTTGGGAGGACCTCTTCTCGACCGACGGGAGTCTTAGCGAATGAAATGAAAAGCCCAGCAGGGAGATTTCGATATAGAGTCTCGGTGAATGGAGTGTGTCTCGGTGACAAAAGTAGATGCCGATATGACAGAAGAGAACTCAGTATGACTGTGGGGCTTTCGACAGGATGTCTTGCCGACCATGGGTGGTCTCAACGACAGAAGGGATCTCCACGTGACTCGTGAAACCACTGATCTCTTGGCGATAAATGGTGTCTTGTCGATGGCTCCAGTAGAATTGGTATGATTCTTTGGGCTCATTGGGAGCTCTCAGCGATGGCTCCATGCTATGCCGATACTTGCGAAAAGATTTAACCGCATCGGGGAGACACGATTAGTGTCTCACAGATATGCGGTTCAACAGGGGAAGTTTTAACCACCCGAGGACGCTGCGTGGAATTCACTTAACTAATTAGAGAGATTTGAAGGTAAACCGTGATAGTCTAAAGAACGTGAACAAGATAACAAGTGACATGTATCTATTGCAAGCTCAGGGCATTCAAGATGCAGCAGAAGTAGCTCAATAGGACACGATGGATCAATGAATGCGGTAGCTGCGAAATATCAGAGGGCTTCTATGAGGGTAGCTCTTCACCGACGCACACAGTGGGGACACGTAGGCTTCAACATTAATTTCATCCAAAAGATCTGAGGATAGATCTTTCTGAGCTCGATATTTTTTGTAAGCCCTAAGGGGCCGATATCTCCTTGTATATAAGGCATTTTTTCCCTATCTGTAAATAGTTGGATTTATGCATTCAAGAGAGTTAGTGATTTTTTCATCAATCCTTTCTCAATTAATGTATGTTTCTGTAACTCAGTTGGAATCCTGAATACAACACAAAGTTTACCTTGGAAGCTAGTGTTCATGTTTGTACTCTTCTCATCTCTGTATCTTTCTTTAGGTTATGCAATTCTTTAACTGTGTTTTTATAATTCTACATTTATGTCTTAAGGCTATGAAATTGATCTTTCCTTCCCAAGATGTGTATGTAGGCCAAACCTATTAGGACTAAAGCATTAAATCTGAAAGAAGTCGTTCTGAGTGTGTGAAGTAATTGAATCTAAACTTTCAAGTGTATGTTCTCCCTGTGTTCATTTCGTGATTTCTCATTAACTCGATGTATCACCATAGAAATAGTTTAGCTTAGTTTCATTATTTGCATGCTTTCCTTCTCCTTTTACCTTCACAGAATCAGTAGTTTTAAGTGATACCCAAAGGAAGCCAGCCTTCTCCGGAGATTCATTTCAGTTTTAGGTGAGCCACAGCCTTGAAATGATCCCATTGTGTCTCTAGAAAGCTCAGTTTTAATCTCTATGCATAGGGCGCATTTCTAGGTGACAATAGTTTCTGGCACGCTTGGTGGGATAGTGAACTAGATTGAATTGCTGGTTTAGTATGCAACTAGTGAATTTTAGGATTTATAGAAGTCCTTTGGCATACTTGGCGACTCCATAAAGAGGAAAGAGCTCTAGAAATCAACGCCTTCTTCAGTTTATGAGAAAAGTTCAGACTAGAGGCAGCTTAGGTCCCTTCGAATATTTGCAGCTGTCACCACCGAGAAGAAAAGGAAGAGAAATAGAGAAGAGGGGAACAACTGTTATTTATTCCAGAAGGACTCAATCCACTCCTCCATCTGTGAGATCACACATTGTTATCTTGTCCTTAGCTTCATCTAGAATACCGGTACACCAACCTCAGATACCTCCAATGGCCGCCGCAAGGAATCAACCCTTCTTTACTTTTAATGGAGGGAGCTCCTTGAATTTGACACAACATAATGACATCCCAATGGTAGCCTTGAAGAGTCTGCCAACTTTCACGGGAGAAGACCAAACTACCCCAATTGAACATATGAGAGATGTGGCCTCGTTATGTGGAGTCCATCACATAACTCAAGAGGATGTTGCAGTAAGATTGCTAGCTACTTCACTGAAAGGAAGAGCTATGCAGTGGTATAGGAGCCTACCAGTCAGTTCAATTGCAACATGGGATGAATTTGGAGACAAGTTGCATAAGCAGTTTCAAGACAGGTCTGATAACTTGTCTCTATTAGAACAACTGACCACAATTAAGAGAGCTCCACAAGAGCAGATGAATGACTTCAACTTCATATTCCAAAGAACTTGGGATAGAATCCCTGCAACGGTGAGGCCACCTCTAGAATATGCATTCCTATACTTTTTGAGAGCTCTAAACAGCGATATAGCTGTCATGATACAGTCAATGGGAGGAGTGTCTTTACCAGATGCCTTTAAAATAGCTATCAAAGCTGAAAACAGCTTAATACAAGCTGGTAAGCTTGCTCCCAGGCCACCAATGCCAATCTTCCCAGAGATTCATGCAAACATTCCTTTGCAGATACCTCCTTTTACACCTCTACCAGTTGTACCAACATTTCCAACTATTGTTCCAGCTGTTGTAACACAAGAAAATATGTTTTCAGGCTCATCAAATGAGTTACAAGAGATCAAAAGTCTTTTACAGACTTTTGGTAACAAGTTGGTGAACTTGGAGAAACAATAGTCCTATTCTAGGCCTTATCAACAGCAGAATCAGGCCTCAGGTCAACCCTTTTAAGGTCAACAACAGCAATTCCAAGGGAATAGACAGCAGTATCAGGGCAATTATCAGGGCCCAAGACAGAATGTGAACACAAGGCCTTTTCAGGCCTATGCTCTAGCCCCTATTAGTGCAACCAAGGAGCTGGTTCCTATCCAAAATAAATTAGCAGCAGACTATGAGTGGTGTTACCCTTGTAACCAACCTCACAATCAAGCCACTTGCTCAAATAGACTCATCAATCAGGCACTGATGGTGCAGAATACCTCGAGTTCACAGCAGAGCGAATGTAATGATGCATCTTCACAACACCAGGACCAATTCAACAATGATGCCACCCTACTTAATTGGAAAGGTCAAGAGTTCTGTGGACTGAATGAAGATAGTTCTCCAGTTGCAGCTAACACCAGGGAAAAGAAGAGAGCTTTTGAGCTTAATCAAGCGGCTGACAAAGGAAAGGCAGCGACCGCAGAACTATCTGCATCTTGAGTGACTAGTATTTTGCAAGGAAATCAGCAACTCCCAGACAAGGAGCAGTCACACCCGCAAGCTGATCATACTGGCATAAAGGTACATCCTAAAGTAAATCCAATTGTACCTTATAACATCCTAGATAGTATGAAAAAAATGAATGTTACAATGTCTATGTGGGACTCACTAGCCATCCCAGGTCAAAAGGATATGTTACAATTAGCCTTGTCAGGTTTGAAGATGTCTGACCAATCTGAGTACCCAATAGGTCAGGTTAGAGCCGTGTTAACAAATAATTCCCAAGGAAATGATCAATAGCCCTGCATAGAGACTGAAAAACAAGTTAAACCACCTCCTTTCTACGTGTTAGTGATTATTGGTGGTAAGTTAGTCCATAACTGTATGGTAGACAGTGGGGCTAGTAGCTCTGTGATGCCAAAATAGATTGTTGATAAACTTGGATTAAAATACCAACCTATAGAGAAGGGAGTGATCCAATTGGATGGTACTTTAGTTAATACTTTGGGTATCATCAAGGATTTAAATCTCACCCTCCATGCTTGTCCGAATTTTTCAGTTCCTCAAGACATATGTGTCATAGACCTTCCACCTTTCTTTTCCTTATGCCTGTCAAGAGACTTTACAGCCAAGATAGGTGGTTATGTATCAATTGATTGGTCACATATGTTATTTCTAACAAGATATGGAACCAAGTTTACCATTAAATCCGAGAGATTGGCTAAAGATCACATTGAACCATATAACCCAAGTCCCTTTAATGTTGTTCCTACTGTTGCAGACACAAATTGTGTCACTCTTTCTGACAATGAACTAGCTACTGCTCAAGAACTCCAATCAGAAGTTGTTCCTGAAGTGATGCTACATGAATGGGCAGTTGAGAATGTATTGGATAGTCCTAAGGACCTTATTCAAGATGCTAGTATGGGCAACTATGTCATTATTGAGCCTGACACAAAGATCCCAAACTTGGAGAAAGATGCAAATCAGTTGTTGCAACCACTAAATGGACTTTGGGAGATGTATTTTGATGGTTTAAGAAGCAAAAATGGCACTGGAGGAGGTGCAATGTTGGTATCTCCGTAAGGTGATAAGTACTATGCTACTTTTTGTTTTGCTTTTGCATGCTTCAACAACGTTGCTGAATATGAGGGCCTGGTTCAAGGTCTCGAGTGGGCAAGGAAGAGAGGGATAACCAACTTGAAAGTGCATGGAGACAACGAATTAGTTGTTAATCAAGTAAGGGGCCTGAATGTGGCTAAAAATGACACATTGAAGTGTTATAGAAACAGAGTGTGGAACATGCTTGAGGATTTTGATGCCTTTAACTTAGTATCAATTTCAAAAAATCAGAACAAGCATGTTGATAGGCTTGCAGCAGTCAAAGCACAATTCGATATTCCAGGTGACGTTAGAAAAGAGAAGGTGTAGCAGTATGTCAAGGTTGTAGTCAGACCATCAATTCCTGACAACAACATTCACTAGCAAGTTTTTTACAGTGATGAACATATCCTTTCTTTCCTGCTCGAAGAAGATAAGTTCTCCATGGTGAATCAAGCAAAACTCAAGCAACAGTATGGTGATAAGGTCATACAGCTAAAAACAAATAAGTTACCTAGAGGTCTTGTTACCTTAGAGTCAATTTTCAGTACTAATGATCAGCTTAAAAGGGGTAAAGCTAGCTTGCAAATCAAAGAAGAACACTATGAAGAGCTGGAGATCTTCAAAGGTAAGCTCCTTAAGATAGGAAAAATTTGTTCACCTGAAGATAAAAAAGCTTTTGTTGCTTTATGCAAAGAATTTCATGATGTCTTTGCTTGGGAATATTCAGATTTGAAAGGGTTTGATCCCCACATTGCTCAACACACAATTGAGTTAGAGCCTGATGCTAAGCCGATAAGACAAAAACAAATGCCCTTGAATCCTAAACTTGAGCCCCTAATGATTAAAGAGCTGACTAAACTAGTTAAGGGGGGTATTGTCTTTCCCATCAAGCAAACTTCATGGGTTTCTAACCTTGTACCGGTTAGGAAGAAAAGTGGTGAGATAAGGCTCTGTGTAGACTTTAGGGATCTTAACCGATCCTCTCTAAAAGACCACTACCCACTTCCCTCCATGGAACAAATCTTACAAGAAGTTGCTGGTTCTGAAATATTTTCCTTATTGGATGGTTTTTCGGGCTATAATCAAGTACTGGTTAAAGAGGAAGACCAGTTTAAAACCGCTTTCACAACTAAGTGGGGCACCATGGCATATAAAAGGATGCCTTTTGGTTTTTCTAATGCTAGTGCCACGTTTTAGAGGGCTATGGACATGGTGTTTCAAGGCTTGATCAACAAGATTATACTGATTTATTTGGATGACATTACAGTTTATTCCAAGAATGCTAATGAACATCTATTACATCTTAGGAAAGTGTTTGAAAAATGCAGAGAGTTCGGTATCTCCCTCAATCCAAAGAAGAGTATCTTTGCTGTCCATGAAGGGAAACTATTAGGACACATAGTGTCAAAGCATGGAATCACTATTGACCCTGAAAGAGTCAAAGCCATACTTGAGTTGCCGCTGCCTAATCATAAGAAGGGTCTACAAAGCTTCCTTGGCCAGATCAACTTTCTAAGAAGGTTTATCCTATATGTTGCAAACCTGCTACAACCTTTGACAGCTATGTTAAAGAAAAATGCAGTTTTCAGTTGGACGAAAGATGCCAAGAACAGTTTTGAAAAAGTCAAGGAAGCCTTAGCAGCAGCTCCTATGCTGGTAAATCCCAATTTTTCTAAATATTTTTATCTTTATGCTTATGGTAGCACAAGTAACATTTCTGCCATTTTGGTTCAAAAAAATGAAGAGAATTTAGAACCAATAGCCTTTTTCAGTCAAGGATTGGTTGATTATGAACAGAAATACTCATTTGTTGAAAAGCACGTTCTCTCTGTGATTAGAAGTCTGAAGAAGTTTAAACCTTTGCTTTCAAACAATAAGGTTCATATTCTGGTTGCACACTCAAGTGTGAAAGAATTACTATTGAATAGGGATCTGAATGAAAAAAGAGCAGGGTGGATCACTAAGGTCATGGAGTACGATGTAGATATTAAGATCACCAAGCTAGTTAGAGGTAAAGGTCTTTGTGAACAACTTGATTCAAGGTTGAGCAATGAAAGTGAACTAGAAAAGGATGTTGTACTTGCCAATACAAATGAGCCTCAGAATGCTCAAGATGATGTGCCCATGGGGATAACTAATTGGGTTCAAGATATGACCCAATTTCTACAAACTGGTCAATGCCCATTAGGTCTGAACAGAGCCAAAAGGAGATACTTCAGACTGCAGTCCATACCATATGTGTTGGACAATGTTCTCTTCAAAAAGGATCTGAGTCATGTTCTATTGAGATGCATCCACAGTAATCAAATTGAAAAAGTGCTTCATGAGTTTCACAATGGAGCTGCAGGAGGTCACTTTGCTCCCAGAACTACTACCTGGAAAATCATGAGAGCTGGTTACTATTGGCCCAGCTTGTTCAAGGATGCGTATGCCTGGTCAAGAAAGTGCATCAAATGTGCTCTGTTTTTAGGAAAAGAGAAGCTGCCTGCTATGCCTCTGCATCCAATTCAAGTGGAGCAGCCCTTCATGAGATGGGGCACTGATTTCATTGGGCCAATAAATCCACCTTCTAGTGCTGGTCACAAGTGGGTACTCACAGCCACTGACTATTTTACAAGGTGGACAAAAGCGGTTGCATTGAAAGAAGCAAAAGAGTTTAGTTTTAGGCTTCTATGAGGATATAGTCACCAGATTTGGACTTCCTGATTCCATTATATTTGATAATGCTCTTGCATTCACGGGTCTAAGGGTAACTGACTGGGCCGTTAAGCATGGCATTCATTTTAGCACATCTTCAAATTATTACCCTCAAGGTAATGGCCTAGCTGAGAGTATGAATAAGAACCTCATCAGAATTATTAAAAGAACCATAGAGGATAATCAAAGGACCTGGCACATCAGTTTAAAGAATGCACTTTGGGCAGACAGAGTGACCCCTAAGAGGTTTGTTGGTAACTCGCCATATATGTTGGTCTATGGAAAAGAGGCAAGATTGCCACTATCTATGGAGCTTCTGGCTCTTGATATTGTTCGCTAGTTGGAGGTGCTTGAGGGACAGGACCCCATGTCTGTGAGGTATGCAGAGCTCATGGAACTCGAAGAATCAAGGGACAGAGCAATGAAAGCTTTGGAGTATCATCAGCTCCAAACGAAAACAACTTTTGACAAGAAGGCTACATAAAAGGTTTTCAAGGTAGGAGACCTTGTGCTCAGATGGGACGTTCTGAAAAGCTGGCCAGGCCATCACACCAAGTTCAATAATATGTGGATTGGTCCATTTATTATCACAGGCTGTAAGGAGCACAATGCTTATCAGCTGGCTATGACAGAAGGGGATTTGCTTCCTATCCCAGTCAATGGGATACACCTTAAACCCCGCTTTCAAGTCTGATAAGTGCCTTTCTTGTACATATTTAGTTAGGTTTTTACGTTTGCATAAGTCCTTCTACATTACGGTTCATTTGTTTGTTGTTTTGCTCCATTCCCTGAATGCTGCTTTAACGTGGTATTTCTCTCTGTTGTTTTCCCTTGTTTCATTTTGGGCAACTTGTTATGACCCGTGGATCTCATGAGTTTGAGGCCATGTGCAAAATTGATATTTTGTTTGTTTTCTGAGCCTTCTAATGACTCCATGCCCAATGGATAAGCCTAGTCACTAGTTCTCATGTTTAGCAAGCAAACATCCTGCAAAGGTCGCAAGAATTATTGCCTATATTTCACCTACAGGTCCATATCAACATGACATCAGTTGGTGTCTCGGTGATAGAAGGTTTTCAGTTCTGCAAAAGTTCTTTTCTTCGACAAAGGTCTCGGCGAATGCATCAAGTCTCGTTAACGAAACAACGTACAATCTTTTCAGTGAAGCAAGCGAGCTTCGCTAGGAAGTCTCACCGAGGTCACAGGGTCTCCCCGATAATCAAAAGGAGGCATGTTCGGGACAGGTCTGGCCGACAAAAAGTCTCCCTGTCACAAAGGAAGAGAGCCCCTCGGTGTGACTAAGGAGTTCGGCATGTGTCTTGGTGACAAACAGGTGGTTTGGCCAAAGGAATGAACCAAGGAGGGAAAGAAGGATCGTCATGAGTTGCGGCATTGGTATATGGTCATAGCGAGTTCTCTTGGTCTTACCGATAGTGTGCAAAATGGTTTTCTTTTGGCATGAGTTCACTTTTGTCTCATCGATTAGCAGCGGAAGGATGTGCTCATCGGTGTAGGTTGGGGCGATTGTCGTAAGGTCTTGGCGAGTGACCTTCGGTCTCGCCGATGGAAAATAATGAAGGACCCTTGTCGGCGTAACAATTTCCTTGTCTCGGTGACTCAGAATGCATTGAGACCTTTCAGTGTAGCAAATGCAGTCTATGTGAGGTCTCCCCGATGGACAGAAGCTACAGCGACACACTTGGGACAGGTAGACTCATCGGTGGGAGATACATTATGTCTTAGCGACCCGAGAGTGGTGGAGGTCTTTCTGAATAACAGGGTGCATTCTATATGATGTCTTTCTGATAGTGGAACGTCACAACGATGGAAAATGGATGGACTCGTTAGCAAGATAAAGCATGTGTCTCAGCGAAATATTTTGCCGAGATGAAGAGTTTATGCCGACACCAAGAGAAAGCAAATGCATCATCGGGCAAGATGGAGGCTATCGCCATAAGGTCTGGCTAATAGAAAGAATCTCCCCGACACAAAAGAGAAAGGGCCCTCGGCACGACCAAGGGGCATTCGCCGAGATGTCTCAGTGACTATAAGAGGTCTCCCCGAAATGAGGGACTTTCGGCATAACATTTGGAGTTTGGGAGGACCTCTTCCCGACCGGCGAGAGTCTTAGCGAATGAAACGAAAAGCCCAGCAGGGAGATTTCAATATAGAGTCTCAGCGAATGGAGTGTGTCTCGGTGACAAAAGCAGATGCCGATATGATAGAAGAGAACTCGGTATGACTGTGGGGCTTTCGACAGGATGTCTTGCCGACCATGGGTGGTCTCAGCGACAGAAGGGATCTCCACGTGACTTGTCAACCCACTGATCTCTTGGCGATAAATGATATCTTGTCGATGGCTCTAGTAGAATTGGTATGATTCTTTGGGCTCGCTGGGAGCTCTCAGCAATGGCTCCATGCTATGTTGATACTTGTGAAAATATTTAACCACATTGGGGAGACACGATTAGTGTCTCACCGATATGTGGTTCAACAGGGGAAGTTTTGACCACCCGAGGAGGTTGCGTGGAATTCACTTAACCAATCAGAGAGATATGAAGGTAAACCATGACATTCTAAAGAACGTCAATAGGATAACAAGTGACATGTATCTGTTGCAAGCTCAGGGCATTCAAGATGCAACAGAAGTAGCTCAATAGGACACGATGGATCAATGAATGCGGTAGCTGCGAAATATCAGAGGGCTTCTATGAGGGTAGCTCTTCACTGATGCACACAGTGGGGACACGCAGGCTTCAACATTAATTTCATCCAAAAGATCTGAGGATAGATCTTTCTAAGCCCAATATTTTTTGTAAGCCCTAAGGGGCCGATATCTCCTTATATATAAGGCATTTTTTGCCTATCTGTAAATAGTTGGATTTATGCATTCAAGAGAGTTAGTGATTTTTTCATCAATCCTTTCTCAATTAATGTATGTTTCTGTAACTCAGTTGGAATCCTGAATACAACACAGAGTTTACCTTGGAAGCTAGTGTTCATGTTTGTACTCTTCTCATCTATGTATCTTTATTTGGGTTATGCAAGTCTCTAATTGTGTTTTTATAATTCTGCATTTATGTCTTAAGGCTGTGAAATTGATCTTTCCTTCCCAAGATGTGTATGTAGGCCAAACCTGTTAGGACTAAAGCATTAAATCTGAAATAAGTCATTTTGAGTGTATGAAGCAATTGAATCTAAACTTTCAAGTGTATGTTCTCCCTGTGTTCATTTCATGATTTCTCATTAACGCGGTGTATCACCATAGAAATAGTTTAGCTTAGTTTCATTATTTGCATGCTTTCCTTCTCCTTTTACCTTCACAAAATTAGTAGTTTTAGGTGATACCCAAAGGAAGCCGGCCTTCTCCGGAGGTTCATTTCAGTTTTAGGTGAGCCACATCCTTGAAATGATCCCATTGTGTCTCTAGAAAGCCCAGTTTTAATCTCTATGCATAGGGTGCATTTCTAGGTGACAACAATTATGGTTGTAGGAACTCCTACTCTAGTTCTAGCTATTGCTGTAGGACTTCTTACTCATGTTGTAGGAAATCCTAATTTTCCTCAAACTCATCTGCAATGTTAGCAAGATCGTCCAGTGTTATATTCTTTGCTTTCCTAAATATGTCTTCTTCTTCGACATTCTCCTACCACATTGGATCTTTAGGGTCCTCATGTGATGTCTCACTCGGCTTAGGTCTTTCCTATGGAGGTGTACCAATTGTAGGCCCAACTGGTCTTGATTTCCTAGGAGGTCTCTCACAATTTCCTTTGGCCGTAGGATGAACAGTGTCAGCCTTCCTCTTCTTAAAACTTGGCACCTTTCTTTCTACAGGTTGTGTTTTAGCTTTCTTTTTTCTCATTTTTGCTTCTCTCTATTGTACCATATTTTTCGTTAGGGTTTCAAGTGGAATGTCATCATCAGAATTAGAGGAATAAATTTCTTTCTCTAAGTGCTTTGTTCCAGAAGAATTAATTTCTATGGTTTCTTCTATTGCAAGAGGATTCACACAAGAGCCAACACCAGAGGTTGAAGCACCAAGAGGGGATTCAGCTATGCTCAATCTCCTTCTAGACCTACCGGGTTGAGGTAAAGCCCTAGGTCGCAAGTGCTCAAGTCTAATTTGATCAACATTTATAAATTCTTCCCAAGTCATTCTAGATACATCATGCAGAGACTTTTCAACTAGCAATTTAATCAAACAATGGTGGGAAATAGAATTATCCCTACCTTTTTGGGTCTCAGTCACCATGATTGAGAGAAGATTGTACAACACATTAGGCATATTCATCCTCC
This sequence comes from Sequoia sempervirens, assembly GCA_007258455.2. NCBI lineage: Eukaryota > Viridiplantae > Streptophyta > Pinopsida > Cupressales > Cupressaceae > Sequoia > Sequoia sempervirens. The sequence continues at coordinate 28,638,018 of VDFB02047397.1, forward strand.
TTTTGTGCCTCATGTGATTCAAAAGCTTGAAGTGTATGGAATGAAAATTTGATTGGTGACCCTCACAGGTGATGTATTTGATAACATAAATGGATATTTGCTTCCATGGCTTAGGCAAAGACATTCTCTTTGCAACTTGTTTATCAATGCTCAATGGGGGGTCATTCAACTCTATAATTTGGCCCTAGTTGATCTGGCATCTCTAGAGGCATGGTAATTTTTTCCATCAATCGGTAACGCTGTGACCTCTACAATTCTTTCCTCTATTGCCACAACTTCCAACCCTTTTACTATGGATTTCCCTTTATAAAATGTCTAGGAAAATTCAAGGGCAATGCTTTCATCAAAGCCATCCAGCTTTAGGAAGTAATCTGACCATCCACAGTTTCTAAATTTAGCTAGGCATTGTGCATCTTGTAATAAAATGTCATGCACCATGGGTTCATTTCAAATTTACCCACCTCCCATTGTTTGCAATCAAAAAATTCTTTGCAACTTCTTTCCTGCAATTCATGTCTAAAAATCAAGCTCAATTTCCTGCAGTACCTAATAAATTTCCAGTGAGAATATTGACTGAATTTTATTTTCTTTGTTTCACCTTTTTTCTTGCAACTCAAGATTATGATAGGGTCAATAATGGCAAGAAAAGGAGTGATAAAGGGGAATTATGATGGGAAGAAATGGTGGTTGCAGTTAATGTCACTTCACACATACAAGCCATCCTCTCACTTAGATTTCAAATCAACTCATTTTAAATTTTCTGACGTAGCCTACCATAAATTGACACATGGGAAATATATTTGCATCTTTTTCTTTCCCCTCCCCCCAACCTAAATTTGGACATGTGTCCACACATGCGAGATGGGAGCGGTGATTTGATAGGGAATAATGGCATTTTATGTAAATGTCTATAGTAACGTACAATGATTAAATGAATGCACTTAAAAGATGATTAAAAGATAGAAACTAATGCACACATACCTGAATGTGTGGAAGATTTTCTATAAAGATTATGGAAAAAGTACCGCTTGCCTTTTAGGGAATAAATTGAGCAATTAATGAAAATGAAGTGGAATGAGGTGAGGTGGAATGAAGTGATGGAAGAGAGAGAAAGGTGGTGATGGATGGGTGAATGGGTAGATGGATGAAGAAATGGACTTCCACATAAGTGAAAGTCTTTATTATAAGAAGTACATACCTTAATTAGCCAGAAGGAGGGACACTAGGTCCATTTCCTTTGGCTGCAGGAAGCTCAGGTGTTGAATGTTGGGTGAATTGCTACATAAAATTTTCTTTAAAATATGGCTTGTGATATAATTTGAGGTGATGACCATTGACAAGTAATTTGAACCTGACAGGGTCAATGGTAGTAAGTTGAACAACTCCATTAGGAAAGACCTCAGCGATTTCATATGGTCCTAGCCACATTGTCTGCTATTTTCCTACATTGTCCTAATATCTTGAGTCATAGAGAAAGGCCCAATCTCCTAGTTGGAATTTCTTGTCCTTGATAAATTTTTCATGCCACTTGATTCTCTGATTCTGCACTACTTATGTATGTTGCAGGGCTGCTCTTCTTATCTCATCCAAAGCATTTAGCTGCATGATTCTTTCTTTTTGTGCCTCAGAAATATCTATCCCTAAATCCATTGCAGTCCATAGAGTCTTATATTCAAATTCAATGGGCATCATAGCTATCTTTCCATACAACAACTCAAAAGGATTGAAGCTTGTAGTTGTTTTCTAGGTTGTCCTATAGGCCCAAACAACTTCTGGTAATATGTTTTCCCAATCCTTTCTATGAATAGCTACTTTTTTGGTCAGAATGGCTTCAATTTCTTTTTTGGTCACCTCAACTCGGCCATTAGCCCGGGGGTGATAAGGAGTAGACTTCTTGTGCCTTATGTTGTACTCATTAACTAGTTCTGCAACAAGGGTTGATGTGAATTGTGTCCCTTCATCAGTCACTATTTCTCTTGGGACTCCATATCTTGTGAAAATCTCCTCATAAAGAAATTTTGCAACCTTGTTATCTCTTGCATACTTCATGGCCTTAACTTCTACCCACTTTGTCACATAATCAATGCATACTAATATATAAGACTTACCATTTGATGGAGGGTCAATGGGTCCCACAAAATCCAATCCCCACTTGTCAAAGGCAGTGATTACTACCTAAGGGAATAGTGTCATCTCATCAGATCTGGTTGATCTACCCATTCTTTGACATCTATCACATTTTCCGGTATACCTTCTTGCATCCTTGTGGAGTGTTGGCCAATAATATCATGTGTTCAAAACCTTCATTTTTGTCCTCTTGGCTGCAAAGTGTCCTCCACATGGTTTGTTGTGGCATGCATGCAAAATGTCATATGTCTCATCTTCTCTCACACATCTCCTCATGACATGGTGAGGTCCAATATAAAACAAACATCCAACAATCCAAGAGAAAGGAAAATATTTTTCAATGAGTGCCCTTTTCTCTTTTGGAGAGAAGTGAGAAGGAACTCTACGTGTGACCAAGTAATTGGCTATGTCAGCATACTAGGGTGTTTGTACACTGAGGGAGATTAGATGCTCATTAGGGAAAGATTCATCTATGGGTTGATTGTCTTTTGATGTAGTTAGCCTTGAAATAATATTTGTAACAACATTGGCCTTCCCTAGCTTATTCACAATGGTTATATCAAACTCCTACATCAACAATAACCATCTTGCCAATCTACCTATGATCAAAGGTTTATTCATGAGACATCTAATGGCTGCATGATCAGTGTGCACAAAGATTTGGTAGCCTATTATGTAATGTCTGAATTTGTTCAATGCATAGATTACTACCAACATTTATTTCTTTGTCACTGTATAATTGAATTCAACTCCTTGTAATTTTTTGTTGAAAAATTAAATGGCATTTACAATAGCTCCTTCTTTCCATCCTAAGATTGCTCCTGTGGCATAATTTGATGCATCAATATGGATGTGGAAAGGAAGCTCCCAATTAGGCCCTTTGAGTATAGGATAATGAGTCAAAGTTTCCTTCAAGTCAGAAAATGCCTTGTCACAGGCTTCAATCCACTAAAATTCAGCATCTTTAGTGAGAAGAGTGTACAATAGTGTTGCTACCTTGCTAAAATCCTTGATGAAATTCCTATAATATCCTGTATGACCCAAGAAACTCCTAGCATTATTCTATTTTACAAGTGTGGGAAGATTTTTGATTACCTCAATCTTTGTAGGATCTACTTGAATTCCATTATGGGAGATGTAGTGGCCAAGAACTACACCTTCCTGCATCATCATGAAGCACTTTTCACTATTTAAGGACAAGTTTTGGTTTTCACATCTCTATAGGACCCTTCTAATATTTTCCAATGCTTGATTAAAATCAACACCATAAGTGGTAAAGTCATCCATATAAATTTCCATGCAATCATGAGAAATGTCTGAGAATATGCTAATGACTGCCCTCTAAAAAGTTGTAGGTGCATTGCATAAGCCAAATGGGAGCACTAAATAGGCATAGGTCCCCCATGGATGGGTAAATGTAGTCTTCTCCTGGTCCTCTTGTGCAATTTGGATCTAGTTGTAGCCACTGAATCCATCTAGAAAAGAAAAGTATTGCTTTCCTGCGAGTGTATCCAAAACTTGATTAATGAAGGGTAAAGGAAAGTGGTCCTTCTTGGTGGTAGCATTAAGTTCCCTATAATCAACACAAACTCACCATTTCCCTCCTTTCTTGGGAACAATCACTAATGGAGACACCCACTGACTATCTGAAATGGGGTAGATAAATCCTGCATCTAGTAGTTTATGCAGTTCTCCTTTCACAATTTCTCTTAGTGCAAAGTTAATTCTTCTTTGTGGTTGTTTTACTAGGGTGCAATCATCTTTGATGTAAATTATGTGTGTACAAAGTTTAGGATCCAATCCATTCATATCATGATAATCCCATGCAAACTCATGTTGATGGGTCCTTAATAGGTTTGCCAATAACAATTGTTGTTCTTCATTTAATTTACTATTAACATTAAGATATTTTCCTTCTGACACCTATACTTTTGTAATTAACTCTATCATGGTTGCTTCATTAACACATGGTACCTTTACTTCATATGGTAGAAATGTATGGGACATACCTATTTCTGTAGGAAGTCTATCTATAGGAATAATGGTTGCAGGAAGAGTGGATGCAGGAAGAACATATGTAGGAATAATGGCTACAGGAAGAGCATATGCAGGAAGAACATCTGCAAGAACAGTGGTTGTAGGAAGAGCAGGAAGAAGTGTCTTGACTAGAGTAGCAGAATGAGAAGATTATGCTTCCTCCACTTCACAATGGTTATGAATGATGTTAGCCAATACTTCATCCTCATCTTGGAGCTATGTGAAAGAGCTTCTACCTAGCATCATAAATTGCACCACATAATTAACTTCCTCATCCTCTTAACCAACTTGTGGCCATACGGGATTATCTTCATCATGAGATGGTTGAGCAAGTGGATAAATAACAAACTTTTTAGTGCTCCTCCCATCTAAAATGGTCATGTCACCTAAATGACATCCAATGTATGCATCTGCAGTTGCCAACCATGGCCTTCTACGAATAATGGGATACCTGCCTGGTGTAGCTTTAGGAGAAAGAATCATAAAGTCTGTTGGGTACTCCCAGGAGTCTAGAACTACCACAAGATCCTCCACTATACCATCAGGCTTAATAGTAGAGCTATCAGCAAGTTGTAGGACAGTAGGAGTAGATCTCATGCTTGCAATATTTAGTTGTTGCAGGATGTCTTTGGTCATTACATTTATTGCTTCCCCTAAATCAATCAGAGCATTCCTTACTTAGACCCCATTTATAACAACTACTACCACAAGATTGTCTGGGTCATTATACTTGGGAATAGTCACAAGTATAAACTAGAGGTATCTGGACACATATATGCTTCAGTTGATCCAAGATATCAAAATTTGTATCCTCCTCTTCTCCTTTCTTCTTGGAAACTTCCAATCTCTGAGGAAATGGTGGCTCTTGTTCAGTCTGCTTGACTTGGACTGGTTTAGGACTTTTAGGTACACTAGGATGAATGGGATCATTCAGAGGTTCCTCTTCCTCTTCCATGGGAAGCTTAGTGATAATGGGCTTGGAAGGGGCTGGTAGAGTAGTACCTAAACATAAGTGGATATCACTTACGCTCACAACATATGTAGGGAATTGATTTGAATCAATAGAATATGCAGGCTACTATTGTGGTTTTTTATTTGGATTGGGTGTGGGATGAGTTGGTAGTTGAGTAGGTTTAGGTGCATTTGAGCTTGGATTAGCAAGTGGAGGCATTATAGTAGGTTGTTGGGGCTAAGAAGGTGGTTGCATGTAACTCATTGTCTAAGTAGGCCACTATTGTCCTCCTCTCCAGTGATTTGTTTGTTGCCAATTTCTTGGATGTGGCTACCAATTCCCTTGAAATTTCTACCAATTCCTTTGAGGTTGCTGCCACTAGGGTGGAGAACTCTAATGACTGGGCCAAGCATTTGGAGGGTTACTCCAAGGTTGCGATGGATATCCTCCATAACTGGGTGGATATGGGGGCTGCCAATGGTTACCATATGAATAGGAATTAAAATATGGCCCAACATATATAGGATAGTGGATCCGGTGGCATACCTTTTCTTGGAGCCCAAGGCTTCCTTTGTGCAACATAGTAGACTTGGTCTTCTTCAATTTGGATTGGCTTGAACTTAGGTGAAACCCACTTGCTTTCAAAATTAGCTACCATCTTATATCTATAGTCCTTCTTTTGTCTGCAGTGGGGGAAATACTCTGTCAACATTGCCTCTTCCTCCTCTTGCTTCTTCTTGGCCTGAAGTGTATCTAGCTAAGTAGCTAGATTATTTATAATAGCTTGCTTGAAGTCTGCCAACAAATGAGTAATCTCCATTCTTGAAACTCCACTGGTAGTTGACTTACCCATGGAATATTGGTAAGCTCTCCCTTTCTTTGAAGCTTCCCTAGAGTAGTTATGACATATTTTCTTGATATCTTCCTAAGGAACTTGGGAGATATCTCCTCCTCCCATGAGGTCAAAGGCATCAATACAGCTATCATTTATTCCTCTTAGGAAAAGCAATTTTTGTGAGTCTTCATTAAGTGTATGGTGTGGAGATTTTTGCAGGTAAAATAGAAACCTTGCAATGTAATTCTCCATGCTCTCATCTTCCTTTTGCTGCATCCTAAAAACTTCACCTCCTCTCATGTCACTACCCCCGCAATATTCCTTGTATTTCTCAAGGAATTTTGTCTTCATGTCTTCCCAAGTTTCCATAGTATCTCTGCCTAGGCTCATGAACCATCTTAATGTGGCCTCTTTCAAAGTGGTAGGAAATAGCTTAAGCTTATGGGCATCAGTAGTACAATCATAACTTCTGTAGAGTATGTCAAACTCAAATAAAAAGGTATCAGGATCTTCTATGACAAGTCCATAAAACTTTGGGAGTGTTGAGGCATGAATGTTCTTGATGTTGTCAACTTCATTCTGATGGGCAATGGGGAAAAGAAAGCTGGTTGGTTAGGTCTATTCCTATTTGCATCACCCATGCCTACTTGATGTGGTTCCAAAGCAAAGGAGTTCTCAAGCTAATTTTGATCTTCAAAGGATACTTTAGAACTAGTCAAGTTAGGATATGCATCAACAAAGGGGTGTGGATCTTCTTCTTCTTCTTCTAGTAGATTATGATATTCAACTAGCTAGAATGGATTAGGATTGTTAGGAAGGAATCTCCCATAAGCATCCCTTCTCCTTCCCCTATGCATGCAATATCACTCACTATCAGTCAGCTCACAAAAAGAATTGGTAAAGAATAAGGGGTCATTACTTCCTAAATAAGGATATACTAAGAACAACTCCCATAAATACTACAACAAGAAAAACTACCAATGACTCCAAAAGACTCCCTAGTTTGACACCATCCCTAGCAACGGTGCCAAAAATATTGGCCTCCTACAATGATTTTAATAACTAAGGCTTTACAGCCATGATTTAGAGATTGGACATCTAACTTGAATAGCTATTTCAGTCATCATGAAGGTGCATTTAACTTGTCAACCCAGGGACGTGAATTTGAATTGGTTTAGCATAGTATATGCACTAAGAACTCAAAGTAGCCATTTCATTCTACAGCTAGGGAACACACAATAATAAAATTAAATTTCTTGAAAAGGAATGAGACAAATGTTGAACATCAATCAACAACTATGCTAAACTGAAATGCATAACAAGAATAAAAATATGAGCAACAAATAGGAAACTACTCTGTCTGCTTTGGTTGTCAGAACAGTCACAAAATGAAATTCTAATGGTTGTAGGAATAGTCAGTTCCAGACTTCTAGCTAAGTACTAAACAACAAGTAATACTTAACTAATGCTAAACTAAGAAGACAGATTACTCACCAAGTTGGCCCCCTTGGATAAGTATCCTCTAAAACTAATGAGAACTTAGATGCTCAAACTCAGAACTTTATTTTATTCACTGTGGATCATGAGTACAAAAGAGTAATGTATATATATTACTGAAAACTGGAGAGTGCAAGTACAAAATCAAATTGTCCAACCTCTTGAAGAAGGAGCATCAGATCTTTATTAATACTACTAGCTAAATAAGGCAGTCAACTCCACGACTAGGGGGACGCCATTTAGGGAAAGCATAGAAAATGGAGCAATGGAAGTTACGTGTGCATGGAATTTGGTAAGACATGCAGGTCCAAATGTAGATTTAGCACAACAATAATGTTTGTGCATGCTCGATCATTAAATTCCACTACAAGGCAGCTACGTTCTGTTGCATGAAGCATCTTTTGTCATCGACCTCCTTTGACTGTGAGCGATTCCTTTACTGGACGTTATGGTGCATGCCCAACTGGTGGTGTCTTCCTCAACTTAGCATATTAAATCTACATGGAAATGTCAGTATGCACAATAACTGCATATCTATAACCACCTTAAGGAACATTCATTAACCATATGCAAAATCAATATAGATAATCAACATAATATGCCAAATTTCATTAAAACTTGCAAAGATAGGATTTAAGTCAAATGTCAATGGTTTGAGGGAAACAATATGAAAATACTAACATTTGACATTAAATTCCATTACATCTACCAACAAATAAACTATAGATTCTACCCAAAATTAGACCAAAAACTAGGATCATCAATGGGTCTCAGGTTAGGGTTGATAACAAGAACAAAAATGCAAATAAGACACCAGAAATCACTTACAATTTTTGTTGGATAGGTGTGTACAGGGAATCATTTTCCCTATGGCGAATGGGTCCCAAATCAAGGTTTTCTAAATTTGACTTTTATTTTTCTAAGCTAATCCTATGTGTTTGTTATTTTAGGTCTATAACAGTCAATTCTATAATAGGTTTTCCAGATTTCAAGTCTCTAAATGCAATTTTGTCTAATGTTAAATGATGAATAAGGTGACTAGATTTAATATATAATATGAAGCTAAATGGTTTAATGATGATTTCAATGTTTACAAAATGCAAAATAAAATCATATCTAATGCACTTTTTCTAATTTTTAGTGAATCTAAGCAATGCAAACATGAAAATTAATCCTAAATGCAATGTTCACTAATGAAAAATGAAAGAACCCTAATACAAACTATGACAAACTAAGATCTAGGGTTTGAACACACTCCAAATAAAAAATTAGGATATTCAAAAGGGTCAGGTTCACCAAAATGAAACATAGAAAAAAGGGGGGCTATGATGTAACCCACTTTTCTACTATCTCATTCAAAAAATGAGATCCTAAACCTCGAAGAGACTATCAACCCAAAGGGTGAGCCAAGTCAATATTTGAGGATCTTACGATTTCTCCTCTACAAAAGGATGGGGTGGTGAGTCAAACAACACCTTGGGGAGAAGAATTCAAACTACAAAAACAACTATAGACATAAGCCTACAAGATGCAATGAAGAAATCTATCACAACATAGAGAGAAATAGTAACTATTTTGGAAAAAATGAGATTAGGGAATGTTGTGCACCTGATCCAAACTTGTTTCTATAACTTTATCAGGGACTCACTTGTCAGGTGGCAAATGGGTCTTGGTTTACCCATCTAGGAGACACTAAATATGGAAATGAAGCTTGTACATAGTGAAAATCTACTATCCCTAAAACCCTAATAGGGACTCATTCACCAGGTGGTGAATGGGTCCTAGTAGATTCTTCCAAAAAACTTTGAACCTGATCTTGAAGTTCTAGATTTGAACTTCTTTCCTGCAACTTGAAACTCCCACTTTCATATCTAGATCTACTAATAATATCTGTTTAGGCTACAAATAGAATGATCATAGAAGATGGAATCACTTAGGAAATAATCCATCAGGATCAGTTTAATGTCTTGTGCATTTCCCCAAAACCTAAAATCCATCATGATTCTCCATAGGCATTTATCATCACTCCTCCAATAATGCTCAATCTTTGACACAAAATGAGCTTGAAGACCTATAATGTTGCTCCAAGACTTCACTCTTGCTTGCTTCTTGAATATGAATGTTTGATCTCATGAAAATTTTATACTCTTAGATTGCTTAGATGAAACTATGTGAAATAACCATATTTATACTTAACTTAAGATCAAATCCTGAAATTCAAGTAACACAGGCTAACATCAAATCTAGGATTTGAAATCATTAAAATACTACCAAAAACATATCCCAAGAGGGGTTTCCTAAGTTAAGGAGGACCCATTCACCATAGGGTGAATGGGTCCTAACATACTTAACTAGGACATGTTTTCGGGAATCTGAAATGTGATTCCAAAAGGGGGTCTTAGGACCTAGTGAGGAGCCATTCACTAGGTGGTGAATGGTTCCTAGGTCACTATCCTAGGACACATACCTTGCAAAATTGAGTTTTGTGTAACATTATTAATGAGTTTCGGGTTTTATCCCTCAAGAATTACAATAAATTAGGCTTGGATTTGAATTTAAAGGGCCAATTAACTTTTATTTAGCCTCAAATAATTAATAGAGCCCTAGATTAGTGTGAAAGTTTAAATATACACTTTACAACACCCTAAATAAGGCACAATTAAGTCCATTTTATCATTAATTATTCATTCTCAAACTAAGTGTGAAAAAGGGTTACTTTTTTTGATGCTACAGTTACATGTTTATTTTAATTAATTTTTGAAGTCACTATAACTATAATTTGGACATAGGTGTATGTCTTCAAACATAACTTCTTGTGTATTTGTCAAAATTCAATTTTTGTTTTGGTGAAACAAGGACATCAATACCTAGGGAAAAGGTATTTTTTGTTTTTTTTACAATGGTTTACTATTTTTCCACCTCTATCGAACAAAGAACTTGATATTCGATGAAAAACATATGTTTAGTAAAAAATTAAAATTAAATACATGATAAAATGAAAATATATCAAAACTATACTTGATGGAAAGATCATTTTTGGGACTATGATCTTGAAAAATATCTTGTCAAGTTAAGTGCATTTGAAGGCCCAACCAAGGGTTTGGAATTGGATTTTCTAAGGAAAATCTAAAGTATATGCTAAAGTTGTCATGCTTAACCCCTTCGTTTGAAGGTTAAACCTCCACTTGGATGCCCCTTCGAGCAAAGGTCACTATGTAAAAACATGTTTTTTAGGCCTTTACCTTCACTCGAAGGTGCTCTTTAAAAATTTCCCTCCTCCCTTGAAAATATTCATTATCCCAAAAGTGAGAGAGTATTGTGATTACCTAGAGAGAGAGGGAGAGAGTGGGAAGGAGGGAGGGAGAGTAAGATAGAGAGAAGTAATTAGGGAGAGAGAGAGGGGGGGGAGGAGGGGGGAGAGGTAGGGAGGGAGAGAGGGTGAGATAGATAGAAGTAGAGAGGGAAGGAGAGAGAGGTGATAAAGAGAGAAGTAGAAAGGGAGAGGTATGAAGGGAGAGAGAGTTAGAGAGAAGTAGATAGGGAGAGAGAGAGAGATGCAAGGAAGGATAGAGATTAGATAGGCATAACTAGAGAGTGAAGGAGAAAGAGAGGTGAGATAGATTGAAGTAGAGAAGTAAGGATAAAGTGAGAGAGAGAGTGGCGATATAGAGAGAAGTAGAGAGGGAAATAGGAAGGTGGAAATATTGAGAGAGGGAGAGAGAGGAGGTAATATAGAGAGAAGTAGTGAGGGAAGGAAAAAGGTGGCGAGATTGAGAGAAAGAGGGAGAGAGAGGGATAAGTGAGATAGAAAGAAGTAGAGAGGGAAGGTAGGAGGGAGGAAGGAAGAGAGAGAGAGAGGTGATATAGAGAGAAGTAGAGAGGGAAGGAGGAAGGTGGAGAGATTGAGGGGGGGAGAGAGGGAAGGAGGGAGGGAGAGAGAGAGAGAGAGAGAGGTAGAGATGGATAGGTTAGATAGAGAATAGAGAGGGAAGGTGGGATGGAGGAAGATGAAGAGAGAGAGAGAGAGGAGGGAGGAGGGGTGAGTTAGGGAGGGAGAGATCTATATAAAGAGAAGTAAATAGGGAGAGAGAGAGAGTGTGTGTGTGCGAGAGAGAGAGAGAGGTGAGTGAGAGGTGAGATAGAGAGCAATAGAGAGTCTGGTAGGGAGTGATGGAGGGAGAGGTAGGTGAGAGGGATATGTGAGGTAGAGAGAAGTAGAGAGAGAGATAGAGATAGGGGGAAGGTGGGAGAGAGGGGGAAGGGAGAGGTAAAGAAGGATAGGTGAGATAAAGATAAGTAGAGAGAGAATGGAGAGATATAGAGAAGGAGAGAGTGAGAGAGAGGGAAAGAGAGAATGGTGAGATAGAGAGGAGATAGTGAGAGAGAAAGAGGAGGGAGAGGGAAAGAGAGAGAGAGTTACAGGGAGGGAGAGGAGATATATAGAGTAGATAGGGTAAGAGGTAGGGAGGGAGACATAGGTGAGAGAGTGAGGGGGGAAGTGGAGAGATCTATATAAAGAAAAGTAAATAGAGAAGGAGAGAGAGAGAGAGAAAGGGGGGATATGTGAGATAGAGAGAAGTAGAGAGAGATAGAGATAGAGGTAAGGAAGGAAGGAAGGTGGGAGAGAGGAGGAAGGGAGAGGTAAAGATGGATAGGTGAGATAAAAATATGTAGAGAGAGAATGGTGAGATAGAGAGGAGAGAGTGAGAGAGAGGGAAATAGATAATGGTGAGATAGAGAGGAGAGAGTGAGAGAGAAAGAGGGGGAGAGAGGAGGGAGAGAGAGAGAGAGAGAGAGAGGTAGAGGGAGGGAGAGGAGAGATATAGAGTGGATAGGGGAAGAGGTAGGGAAGGAGACATAGGTGAGAGAAAGAGGGGGGAAATAGGGAGGGAGAGATCTATATAAAGAGAAGTAAATAGAGGAGAGAGAGAGATATAGAGAGAGAGAAGGATGGAAGGTGGGAGAGAGGAGGAAGGGATAGGTAAAGAGGGATAGGTGAGGTAAAGTTAAGAAGAGATATAATGGTTAGATAGAGAGGAGAGAATGAGAGAGAGGGAAATAGAGAATGGAGAGAGAGAGAGGGGTAGGGAGGAGGGAGAGATAAAGAGAGAGGTAGAGGGAGGGAGAGGAGAGATATAGAGTAGATAGGGGAAGAGGTAGGGAGGGAAGCATAGGTGAGAGAGAGAGGGGGGAAGTAGGGAGGGAGAGATCTAGATAAAGAGAAGTAAATAGAGAAGAGAGAGAGAAAGAGAGAAGGATGGAGAGGTAGATAGGTATTTATTGAGCTTAAGGGAGAGAGAGAGAGTTAGATAGAGAGAGATAGATAAAGGGATGGAGATAGTGAGAGAGTGGTCTAGAGTGTAAGGGATATACAAAGAGTGAGATAGAGAGAGAGACATGAGAGAGCTTGTTGATTACTAAAATTTGACCTCCTGATTTCTAAAATTTGACTTGCTAATTATTAAATTTTGAATAAGTCTAAAAAATTATAAGATATTCCAAAATTAGAATTTTCATTATAACTTGTAAAAATAAAAAACCATTCTCAAATATCCTAAAACTATATACATGAAATATAACTTAAAGTATAGGAAAAAAAATTCATATATAAATTTCACTTAAATGTTTATTTCATGCATATAGTTTTGCTGGAAGAGAAAGAGAAAAAGAATTTCTAAAGCAAACAATAAAACACACTCACATTATTATTTTCATTGGAAATTTCAAAGACTTTGGCTTGGATTTTTCTTGGGATTCTAACCCAAAGGTTTGGAGTGACCCCAAGTCTTTCAAAAGAAAATAATTATGCAGATTTGTTATATGAATGCAATCCCATAATGCAAGTGTTTTTCATTATAACACACTCATGTTTTCTCCTTTATGGGACCCAAAAGTGAAGTGTCCACATTTTGGTCCCCCACTTTGGTGTAAATTCCCAAATGCAATGTTAGAATGATAGAAATGCATTAAAATTTTCCAAGATGGAGAATGGATATGTAATAGTATGCAAGAGTATGTAAATACAAGCTAGGTAGTGAGTTTATATCGAACTAGGGAGACAATGGAGGTGGTAAACCAACCAATAGGAAGTGATCACCAATATTAAGTAAAGTGATCAAAATAGTAAATGCTTTGCCCTTTTAGGATGGTGACACCTCATCACCTTATCTCCTAGTTATTAAATAATAAACTCATTTCATTATCCTAAGAAAGCTTAATAGAACTATAGGAAAAATTATGACTAAGGACAAATAATTTAACCTACTAGGAAAATAAAAACCTATAGTAACAATTGATTCCTCTGAACTAATCCATATTCTTTGGATTGGGCTAATTAAGAATGGATTGAAACTTAGTCGGATAAAAATATTATCCCTCCTAATTAATTATATCTCCCAAGTACACATGCTTTCTCTTTAAAAAAGGTTTAATTCTACTATAAATAAAGAATCTAGTTACAAGAATGATTAATTGATTTATCAAGTGGTTCAATTCATCCCACCCAATTCTTATAACAAGAGAATCAACACAAGTCTAGAATAAATTACCTCAAATAGAGCTTAAAATTTTGATTCTTGTACCTTAAAAGGTGACTCAATGTTGAAATATTTTAAATAGAATGAAGTAATATGGTGCCATTTGATTCTTGTAACTTAGTTGGCATAGATTGAAGCTATCCATATTACAACCAAATAAAACCATTCTATATTTGGTGAATATATTTATGTCACTTCACAATACATATTTTTTATATTTCTTAAACTTGGATTAATAAGCACACATGTTTAGCTTTATAGGAAAATGAAACATATCAATAAACTAATTACATAGATGTTTCTATATTTTATAAATTAAGGTGAAAATATGGATATGCGATGAATTCTCACAAGCATTACTCATGAATATCTTCATATGTCATACATACTTTTCATTTTTGTTAACTTTAATATTTTTAGTTTCACTTCAATTCTCCTAGATCTTTCCTTGAAATCCTCCTGGGCGGGTGTAAAAAGTTAGGGGGCCAAATTGTGGCCAATTTTTTTTTAAAATTTGAAAGGCTATAACGCGAGTACGTTGTAACACGGTTGTGTTATGGATTGGTGTGACCGAGCCTATAACACACTTGTGTTATAACATGAGTGCATTATAGCTTATTAAAAAAAAAAAAGCAAACCATTTCATTTCATTTTCACTCTTGTATTTTCTTTCCCATGGGCAAAAAACCTTGCTATTACACACTCGAATTTTGGAAGCATGAAAACTTACAATTTCTTCATCGAATCTTTGCAATTTCATCACTAGGATACCACCACATCAACGGGGAGGTCAAATAAGTAAGCACTGTTTTTTTTTTTGTGAATTGGTTGTTGAATAGGTAAATTTAGGTTGTTTTTTATGTTCATTTCTTTAATTTGTAGGAGTTTATAATCAACCTAAAAAATCCCCCTCAAAATCCTTCTCCTTCTCATGAACAAGCATATGAACAAAATCTTCAACAACCACAACAACAAACTCCAACAATTCCTCAACATCCTCTTGGTACTCAGCAAAATTTAATGGAGGGAATTGAAAACAACAAAAAATAGATTGAGTTAATCCCAAGGTTGAATGATCCTATAAGTTCAACCATCGAAAGAAGCACACTTGCAAATTCACTTCAAGCCATGTTAACACATAGATGAAATCAACAAACAATTAAATGGTTGGGCAGATAGGAGGTAGGCATGTAGGAATTTTTATGCAAATAAATTATCATATAAAGAAGTAAACTTTGAAAAAATTACAAAATATGATTTGTGCTCACTATTCACTGACCCACGCACAAATCAAACTCTTGACCTTAATACCAAGTGGTTTCCTATCCATTGGTGTCACCACCAAGGGATTAGGAACTAGTTTTGGGATAGGTGGTGGATGGTTTTTTACTGTCCACCATGAAAAAATAACAAGGTCCCCCAATATTTCTTGAGGAAACTTTACTATGAGTTCATCCTCAACAAAATCCCCAACTATTTTGATATGAGGTACTTTCAAGGGAGAGGTGGAGGGTCAACACAAGATATACCAAGTGCACATTAGGATCCTTAGTGGCAAGGGAGACAAGCACTCACTAGGATATCTCATGAGCATGTTGTTATCCCTTCCATCATGAAGGAGAGTGTTGAGATGGACACTTTGCAGTCTATCAACTATTTGACCTAGAGTATCATCTAGCATGCCAATCCTGCAGTAAAATGCCATCTAGGGGAGAGTGCAAGGGATAGGCTTCCATCCCATTCTTGTCAGGTTTGTAGGTTGGCTTGTACATATAACCCCATAAAAAATCAGGAGGCTGGTGCACAGGATACATTTGCAGTTGTGGAGTTGGAAATGGCAGATGAAATTTTGAATGAGGCTTTCAGTGTCGATACTCAGGTAAATGTTAGCATGTTTAATGAATTTAATTTATTAAAATTTATTTTTGAAATTAAATTTTAACTAATTTAGTTTAATGATTGTAATAAAATTTTAGGGTCACAGTGTTAATACTGGATACACCAGCCCTCCACCTGTTTATTACTCCACTGCATCTACCATTGAGGTATGTAGCTAGAAAACAATTATAAATATTACATATGAATAGAATTGTTATATGAATGGTATTCTAATACCTAATTTTGGATGCTGAATAGGCTAATATTGGAGGTTTCACAGGAACACCTCCCAGTGCCAATGGAGTTGTACAAACATTCAAGTAGGTAATAGAATAAAGAGTTTAACTAATGAATTGTACTTAATAGATTTGTGTAGTTTATATTCATATCGTTGATTGCATTGCATTGCACATCTTTCAAACTCAAAGCATTACATCACATTGCAAAACTAATAACTAGATGTTGCTAGATGACAAATTTTCAATTACAATATAGTTGTTTAGAAAGTCAACATAAACAGTGATGTAATTACTTCACATAGCATAAGTAATAGCTAGGAGTAGTTTCCAATTGCATTTTCTTTTCATGGCATCCCATGAGACCACTTTTAATTGAGGCATTTTTTCAAATAGTTCGCTACCCTGTCTATGCTATGGATGCTTGGAAAAAATCTATGAAAGAATAATAGTAAGCAATAGCATAGACAAGGCAATGAGTTGTTTCAAAAAATTCTTCAAAGAAATGTGATCTCATGATGATTTCCATCACCATGAGACCCAATTTATTTGAGGAATTTCTTCAAACAGCTCACTACCTTTTCTATGCTACCACATTTTTCATACATGTCTACCAAATAATTTTATCAAATAGTTCACTTCCCTGCTGCTATGGCTAAAATCCTAAAAAAGGTGCTTTCCAAAAAACTATGGATGCTTGGAAAAAATTTATCAAAGCATAATAGTAAGCAATAGAATAGACAAGGAAGTGAGTAGTTTGAAAAAATTCCTCAAAGAAATGTGGTCTCATGGTGATGGAATTCCATTCCATCACCATGAGACCACATTTCTTTGAAGCATTTTTTCAAACTACTCACTATCTTAAGAATAGAAACCAAGCCTTTAGCCAAAATTCCCCTCCAAATTCTTTTCAAGGTCCTCATCCTCATCCTCAATTTACTAATCCATGGAACCTTCCACCTCTTATTCCACTTGTTCATATCCCCAACACTCCATCTTCATGTCATGATTGCCCTCAATCTCATAACCAAGACCACACCATACCATCCACCCCATCCCAACATAATACCATAGAGAAGGCAATGAATTGTTTGAAAAAATGCCTCAAAGAAATATGGTCTCATGGTGATGGAATGCCATGATACATTTGTTCGTCATGGCATTCCATCACCATGAGACCACATTTTTTTGAGGAATTTTTTCAAATAGTTCACTGCCTTCTCTATGCTACCACATTTTTTGTACATGTCTACCAAAGCATTTTATCAAATGGTTCACTGCTTTGTTGTTATGGATAAAAGCCTATAATAATTGCTTTCAAACAAGCTATGGATAGGGAAAATAGTAAGCATGATAGTAAGAAATATATAGTTCAATAAATACTCAAAATTTTGTTCATTATCTCATACATTATAAGCCATGACATGCATCACTATTGTAGTTTTTGCAATCGAATAATTTATTATTTTATTTTCAAATTTTGCATGCAGAAACACTTTCAAATGTTCATAAGGCAATGGAGCTTGGTGTTTCTTATGCTATAGACTCCTTGATACCTCTCACGGGGTTATGATGTAGAATACTAAATTTTAATTTGCATTTGTTGTTATAACTGTTAGTTAATGAAAAATCAAGACATTATTGGTTCATAGTTTATTTTTTCTTTGGATGGATTCTATAGGGATTCAACACGCCAAAGCATGGGCATACAAACATTTCCCTTGAGGAGAGTGATCATCTAGCAGCAATAAGTGATTATTTTGTAATATATCATTTTTTTATAATTGAAGTTCTATATATTAATGTATTTACTTGTTATTGTAATAGGTAAGGATTGATCAAGAACTAAACTTTAGGAGGAGCACAAGGAGCACTCCTAGATCTCATAGTAAATGAGTGAAAGACTTATCGACATCTAGTTGACCAATAAAGGGAAAGATTTTGTTTCAAGAGCCTGGAGGGCAATGAATTGATTCCAGGGCCCTTTGTTATATGCCTATATGGCATTCTTGTAAGCCTATATGGCTATTTTGTATATATTTTATACTTATATCAACATATATATTGATGTATGCCTACATGGCTATTTGGTTAATACAAATATTTTTTATTGATGGTGTCCATATTTGCATTATAAATCCACGGTTCAATAGATATGAGTTATGTGTATTCAAGTGCATACTTTACAACTTACATGTATACTTTGTGACTTATATATGTATTCCAATGTATACTTTGTGACTTACATTTTTTCATGTGTATACCTTGTATTCATGTATATAATTTGTATTAATGCATATACTATGTATTCATGTGTATACTTCAAGGCTTATGTGTATTTGAGTACTTGCGCTTCACTTATTCATGTGTATACTTATTAATTGGTTAGCCTTAGCATTTATTATTGTTGTCCTTCATGGTTTTTCTTGAATATTTATTGATTGATGCTAAACAACTTTATTAGTTGATGCTAAACAACTTCAATATTTCCAATAATGATTCACCAACGATTTATCATTTACTTATGTGCTAATTTGATATGGAATCCAAAGAAGAATTTAAAAGGGATAAAGCTAGGAGGAAAGGGGAGATAGATATTTGTAGTGTAACCTATTGTACCTTCTCTATACAAACCTCTAATGGCTCTTGTATTCTTTATTATTCCGTTTTCTACTTTTCATATCCCATTTTCATAGGTGGATCATCACTCTCTCAATTTTTTTCCTTCTCCTATTCCAGGTCCTCACCTCCACTTGTGGTATTCTAAAATAAGCTCTAGTTTGTGGTGGGAACCTACTAAGATTCAAAGGAGTCATTAGTTTTCCCCTTAGTTGTCTTGGGTAATTTTATTATTTCTTGGCTGGTTACAATGCATTTGATAGTTAATTTTGTGGAGATGGAACCTCTCATTCTTTGCAATAGGACATTTTAGGTAGATTCCTCTTCAATAAGAACTAGAGTTAATTGTTTCTTTTGTTTTCTTTGAAATAATCATTGGAGTGGGGTCAAGATACTTTTTAATGAATTATATGGTTGAGTAGATACATAGGTTGTGAATTGTTCTAGCACCAAATCTACCTATGTAATTTGCTACTTGGTTTGGAAACTTGAAGGTTTTGATTTTTACTCCTTTTTCATCACCAAATGTTATTATTGTTATTTCACTTACTTGGATTTGAGGCTTTTTTGGAGTGAAGGAAGAGGTAGGATTGAAATGATCCTTCTCGTATATGTCATCCCATTTATTACCCAAGGAAAAGTGACTTGGTTTGTCCACCATGTGTCCAAATTTTTGCCTGTATTTTCACCAACTACTTATTCTATATTCACCCCAACCTAACTTCTTCAAAGAATGCATTTTTTAATTATAGGTGATATGCAACAAATTTCTTCTAGAATGTTTGATATGATTGTGAAGGAGTAGGAATAGGGGTTGTAATATCTCATGTATCAACGTATATTTATACCTCTTCTTTGGGCTATTTTTAGCTTCTACTTATGGTCAAGGCTCTAGTGTGAACTTATTAACATCATTGCTCATGATTCTCTTTAGCTAGGTCATAAGGCACCATGTGGGCTCATATTTCAATTGAACTATGATTATGTTTAGCTATAAATCTTTCAATTTTTTTCCTAGAATCTTGAAAAATATTCTACTTACAACAACCATGTTGTTGTAAAGGTAAGGAGGATAATTAAGAAATGTCTTTCCCTTGCTAGACTTGAGGATGATCATACAATATTTTAAGAGTCATGTAGCCTTCTCATTTATGATTAGAGCCATAATAGGAATAATAAAGTTACCCAAATACTAATATTAATAATAATTAATTGAATGTAAGTATGAGATCCACATAGTAATTAGATCATAACCCATTCAAGAAGGAAAAGGTTTAGGTTTTCCTCAACTATTTTGACACCCAAATGTTTTACCTCTTTCATGCAATCATATGCTTTTGATGTGGAAAACTCAGACTTCTCAACTGTTGTGTGAATCTTTCCCTTTTCCTTTGTTATGCATGCCATCATAAGGGATTGAGTTGGTTGAACATAGCTCAGAGTTATTGGGTGTGTTTGGGTGAGAAAGAGGACCATGCCTAGCATAAAAATACCCATCTAGACATGTTGGAATAGTTCAATTTGTCGTATGAGTTGCAAAACGAAAGTTGCACCACTTTGCAACTTTACACTACTTGCATTTGACAACTTCTTCCTCAACTGAAAAGTCAACACCATGGGAAAACGCCTCCAAGATAGAAAAAAATTAAGATAAATTATTGTAGAGGGGCCCAACACAATCACATAGCCTTAGAATGAGAGTTTGTAAGCATCATGATTTCCGAGTAATAGCCCATCAAAGATTGCAGCCATTTTGCACTTTGGACTCTTAAGGGATCAAGTCGATTGAACGTAGCTCAAAGTGATTGTGCATGTTTAGTTGCTAAAGAGGACTATTCCTAGCATAAATGTACCCATACAAATATTTTAGAATAGTCCATTTGGTTGTACGAGTTGTAGAACAAAAGTTGCACCATTTTACAATTTCACATTGCTTGCATTTGACAACTTTTTCCTCAACTAAAAAGTCATCACCATAGGAAAGCACCTCTCAAATAGAAAAAACCGAGAGAGGTTATTATAGAGGGTCCCAACACAATCTTTTAACCTCAGATGGATAGTTTGTAAGCATCACAATTTTCAAGTAATAGCCCATCAAAGATTGCAACCATTTTGCACTTTGGACTCTTAAGGGATCGAGTTGGTTGAACATAGCTCAAAGTGATTTGGAATGTTTGGGTGTGAAAGAGGACCATGCCTAGTGTAAACGAACCCATCCAAATGCGTTGGAATAGTATTTTTGATTGTATGAGTTGTAGAATGAAAGTTACACTACTTTGCAACTTTACACTACTTGCATTTGACAACTTTTTCCTCAACTGAAAAGTTGTCACCATGGGAAAAATTGAGAGAGGTTATTGTAGACAGTCCTAACACAATATTGTGGCCTTAGATGAATATTTTATAAGTATCATGCTTTTCGAGTAATAGCCCATCAAAGATTGCAACCATTTTACACTTTGGACTCTTAAGGGATCGAGCTGATTGAAAATAGCTCAAAGTGATTCGGCATGTTTGGGTGTGAAAGAGGACCATGTCTAATGTAAATGTACCCATCGGGGTGCATTGGAATAGTTTTTTTGGTCACATGAGTTGTGTTGACGTCCCTTTTGGCACAACAACATGCAAACATAATATTGCTACTCTGTTTCTCCTAAAAGAGAAAGATGATCACATGGATATCTTAGCTCCCAAGGTCCTTGTAGTTGGTTCTCAACTGTGTCGATGTCCCTCAGTGGTCAATGTAACAATAATGTTCAAGGGGCCTGCTGGTGTTGAGCTTTTGGATTGTTCTAGGATAAAACATAAACTTAAACCTACTCTAATCAGGGTTCTTAAAGAAACAAAAAAAAAGATAGATCAGGGCTTTGGAACAGAAAAGGATGATACTTCATCCAAATTAACCAGACCTGTCACCTCCCAAGGAATTACTAACTAAAACTGCAGAACAAACTTAACTTGTGACTAACACAGTTTCATTTATTCACAGTGCTAATTTCAACAGCAGATTGCAAGTTACCATTCAAACAAAACATAAAATCAAACTTCATTCTTTGAAAGCTTCTCAAATCAAATGATTAATTCAAGAAAAACACCATTTGAGAACAAAACATGAAGTAGATTTTAATATGGTTGCTTCTACTGTTAGTGAAATAGATAAGCAACAATTACAAAGCTGGCACAATCACCAGTGTATAGAAAATCTGTGATTTCAAATTTTTTCCATTTACACTAAGAAAAACTAAAAAAAAATACATTAGTCTTTTACTTAATCTAACTCCTAACTACCAATTCTCTAACCCTAACTGTCTCTTAAAAGTTCTCTAAAATTTCTCCGTAGGTTCTAACTTTTACAGAGGCAAGAATGCCTTATATACAAAATGCATCAAAAAGAATACGTTGTCCCCCTGCATTAGGGTTTACAAAATATCTCCTAACTGCAAGAGGGTCGGCTCTTAGATCTTTCTGAGGAGGGTCAAAGTCATATTCAATGTGAAAACCTACTGTCCATGCTGATGAAGGATTTCTATCCCTAGGAGAAGCCTTTTTAGATCTTTTTGGCAGCTGCAGCATTAACTCTCCTGTCTCTGTGTCTATCTTTGAACTCTGTTTGGGTCGCGTTGAATACTCAGAATATCTCCATTAATACTGATCTACCTCCTTGCCAGTAGTCACTACAGTTGTCCCTGTGAGTCATGGTTATCTCTTTCCGTCGGGCTCCTTCATGTTCTAGAATCTCCTACATGTTGACCATCTTCAAAAGCATTATCGGGTCTCCCTTTAGATCTGAAGTTTTCACCCGAGCCAATCTGTCACTTTTGAATCTCAGGAGGAACTCATGTCGTTCACTTGCATTATGCAGATTTCATTGACAGGGATAGTCAATCGGTCAAAGAGCCAATGGATTCATTCCTGAGTTCCCTATGATTGGTGGAATAGAAGCCACGCAAGACTTTCGGGAGGTCAAAGGTCATGTGAATGCATCACATGTCGGTGAGACACCTTTGGTGTCTCCCCGATGCGATTTCGTCTCATAACAGTTATCGGCATAGCACGGACCAGTCGATGAGACCCTTTGTCAAGCTCTAGAAGTCACATTGAGCTCATTTTTATGTCAGGAGGACAATCCTACTTCAGGGAGACCTTACCCCAAACTCCTCTTCTCTTACTGAGCCCACTTTGTTGGCAAGACTCCTTATGGTTGGCTAGAGGCTATGACGAGTTATCCTTGGTTATACCAATGCCTCCTTCACTGGGAAAATCCATCGCTGTCAGCAAGACCCTCAGCGAACTTCTTTTCATTCTCGTCGATCCCACTTTGCATCGGGAAGACCCTATCGGGTCAATAGGACGTCATGCTAAGCTCAGGATCTTTCATCGAGCTCGTTCTGCATCGGCAAGACTCCTTCAATCTCGGGGAGACCTTATGGCGAGCTTTTGTTTTCTCCCCGAACTTATTCTGTCAACAAGAGTCACGGCAATGCCAAACTCCTTGGGCAAGGTTTTGTTTTCGTCGGGGAGACCTCATGGTTTCGAGGAGATCTTACCCCAAATCCCTTTCTTCTTACCGATCCCTCCTTTCTCTTCGGTGAGCTCTTCTATGTCAGCGAGACTTCCTTTCCTCGCCAAGACCTTACATTGAGGTCTTCTCCTTCGCCGAGTTGTTCACTAGTCGACAGGAGATCCCGAGGTCGGGGAGACATCATAGCGAACCTTTGCTTTCTCCCCAAGCCCATCCTGTCATCGGCATGACTTTGGATCATCGGCGAGACCTCTCGCCGAACTCATTTCCTTTCACCGAGACATCTCTATCGGGGAGACTTTTCTGTAGTTATACCAACATGTATTCTTTTTGTTCCAAATGTGTCACTGTAACACACTCTCGTCGGAGAGACGTCCCACAAACACCTTATGTCTCACTGAGAAGCCTCCACCTATTCACCTTTCAGTCGCTGTGACATCAGAGAAGTACTGCCGATATGAACTATTCCTGTGCTAGGTCGGTGAGACCAAAGGTACTCGCCAAGACACCTCTCCAATTTGAAAAGTCTCTCACCGAGACACATATATAAGGATTGGCAGTCGACAAGACACTAGGCTTTCGGGGAGACCTTTCACCGAAGACAAACTCCCACCGAAGTGTTAGACTCTTCTTGCTAGCTGGTGAGACATTATGAACTCGCCGAGACTTCTTGGCAAAGAGAAAACCTTTTGCCGAAGAATGGATCCTTTTGCCACCGGTCGGCGAGACATGGAGATTTCACCAAGACCCTTCCCCGAAGACAAACCTTCATGCCGATAGGAGACTCCTAGTCATCAGGGCGATGAATGGTGTCTCGCTGATGGATTCCTACATATGATTTTTGATCTCTATGACTTCTCTGGGGTCTTGCTGATAGGAAATATAGACGCATATTGGCAGAATGCACTGGTAGTCGGCAAGATATCCTCAAGGTCTTGCTGACTTTCTTCTTCAAGGGAAATTATGACCAACTGGACTGAGGAAAGTCTTCCAAGTGAACTCCTTTGAGGAATTTCATCATGTGTGTGGCATGTTCCTGCAAAACAAAAGTTATGCATCAGTCTCAAAGCATATGAAACATATTAAAATAAATTATTCTGGTTGCTTATGATTTTTATTCAATTTTCAACAAGAAGAAAACCAACTTAGGTTGAGATAGAACCAAGATTAAACCAGATAGATCAAAAGTCAAAATTGGGAGGAAAACAAAAGAATTTCAAAGAGGAAAGCAAGTAACCAAAGGGAAAAGAAACCATAAAGAGAAAGGGGGACCCATTTTGTTCCAAATCAAAATGGGGTGGTTATGCAAGGCATAACAAATGGCGACTCGGCTGGGAAAATGGTTTAACCATTTTCAAGAAGCTGAAGGCTTCAGCTACCCAGAACTCCTAGTTCATGAACATCACAACTCCATTTGGGTCAGTTTTTACAAGCAAGGTTGAGCTAAAATCTCAAATGTAAGCCAACAGTAACTAGCCTTGAATCTATGTGTGTGCTTGATAGTGCATCATCCTTTCGTAAATTTTTCCCCATCTTTCGAACAACAATGTGCAAGATTTGAGCTACATGAGTTGATTCCTTTTAGCTATCATGCAATGATATCCTAGGCATTGCTCCACTACCAGTTAGGCATCTATAGCCCTGACAAAGATACCTCTAGTTTCCTCACAGCATTGCTCTACTGCCAATCAGGTGTCCATAGCCCCGGTAGAGATACTGGAATCACCCATTCATATTGAGTCCTTTTCTCTTTAGGTAATTTTCCTTTTCTTCCTTTTTTTGTTTTCTCATAGAGCTTCAAATATTCCATTTAGTTCTTTTCTAATATGTCAGATGTTTAACACCTGATCTGGGTTGAAAACTACCATGGACCTCAAGATAGCACTTGGGAATTAGATTTTTCACTCAAACCTTGCAACACCATAGTCCTAGAACATATATACTCTTACAAGAGGAGATGTTCTTAATGATTTGTGAAAGATCTAGGGGAGATAATGAAGGTTACTTACTTTGCACCTTGTCTTCAAAACTCTCACAACTCTTGTTGACCATGGGCATGAAACAAAAGGTTAGGACAAAATCATCCAATCAGAAAGCCTGAAAATATCTAAACCATTTCTCTCCTAGTGACCATAATATGCTTTAGATAACAACCACCATTCCAAGATGGAAAAGAAAAGATAAAACCCTGAAGAATAAAACAAAATAGAAACTAGAAGATCAAAGGAAGCAGAGAGACAAAAAGCAAGAAACAAATAAACAAACAGCAAAATATTTACAAATAGAAAAACAAACAAACTACTTACAAGCAGAGAAACAAGAGGACATTGGAAAAAGGAAAACAACAGAACAAAAGAAAACTAACTAAACCAAAGACCAACACTAACCTACCCTAATCCTAAACCAACTTCAAAACTAAGCTTTACAAACACAACACTGTAAAAATTTGTACATTGACTTAACTGATTTTTCTTTATATACAACAATCTTAACTTACTAAGCACAGTTCTAAACCTAGCAAATTTATCTTTATACTCAGAAATATGAGCTTTATAGGCAATAAGTTTGTTCTGAGGGCATAAAGCTTGAAATATTATCAGTGTGGGTTCTCAATCTTGTCATGATTTACCCACAAACATGTTTTACTATCCCCAACGCCATAATCAAACTAAAAATCATTGAAACACAGAGGATAATGAAAGGACACCACCTGATTCTGAAGATTTCCAGTTACCAATGTAGACTTGTGTTGTATAATCTCCTCTTCACAAGGTCTCAGCTCATGGTACACCATTGAATCAAGGTTTGTCTTGAAGTTGGGATACTCACTCCCCAGCATCTCTGTATTCATCTCGGGCACAAAGTCAAAAAATTTCTGGATTTCTTGAGATGAATCCTCACTGTCAACATTCTCTTGAAACATGTCATCCCCTAGGGTTTGAGAATCTGGCTCCAGCTTATCATTATTTATGTCAAGGATATTAGCACATGGTGAACAAGGATTTCCTTCAAACTCATTTGAATGTACGAAGTCAAAGTCAAAAAAGCACTTTCTCAATTCATATTCCTGCATATCATCAACAAGAACATGCCATTCAGCATCAAATTTATCAGTATTAAGATCAAATTGATTAGTGGATATTAAGCAAGGACTCTCTTCCAAAAACACATTTGAGCAATTAGAATCAAAATCAAGAAAATACTCCCTTGTCTCATTCTCCTCATATTGCAGAGATTCGACATCCGAGATAACCTCTTGGTTGCTTTCTTGGCATTCCTCTGCTTCATCCAAATGTACTCCATCATGAATTTCTTCAGGGGACAGTTGACTAATCTGCACATCTACTTGAATTTCCTCCCTTAAAACTTCATGTTGGCATTTAAGTCCTTGAAATTTACCACTAGATTCATTGGCAATCTCATCTTGAAGCATGCCATCTATTCCAATCCGTCCACCACTTAAATCAGCAGAGTCACTTTCTTGTGTTAACCCATCAAAGTGGGTTTCCTTCTCATTCACCATCATGAAAGAATCTATGAATGCATTGATGAACCCATTCTCCACTTCTATCAAGTCTACACTAGGTAGAGGAGTTTCATCAGTTGTTGAATCCATCTCACTGCAAGGATCAGGGTCATCAAAAGATAGGGAAGAATTAAATCTCCTCACACAGTCACTCTCATCATCTTGGATGGACTGATTACCATTTTCATGCGTGCTAGTGGTTTCATCCTCTTCATTGGGGGAATAGGTACTCCAAGGATCTTCCATAAGTATTCCCTCAATAGAGATCATTCGCTTGAAATACAACTCCATCCTTCCTAGGAAGACATGGCAATCCATCTGAGAGTGTTGATCAGTTCGATGTATCCTACATCCACTTGGCCCAACAAGTTCTGATAGTTCTAGATCTATTGATTCTTCTAATTTCTCCCTTATTTGATTTTGCATACGAGGGATATCAATCCAACCTGAACCATGCTCCTTTATCCACTCCTCATCACCTTGATTCTCATCTTGATCAGAAGAGTTTCTCAAATCGTTGGAAAGCATTGTTGATTTCTCATGACAGCAATCCCATATTAATACCTCATCTCCTTTAAAGCCATCGTTAGTACTAACATTCTTAACAAAGCTAGATTCCATCTTAAGATTTGCATTATGCTCTAAATTTACATCCATTTCATGCCTTTTACCAAACAAGTCATCAAAATT
Organism: Sequoia sempervirens; assembly: GCA_007258455.2. Classification (NCBI taxonomy): domain Eukaryota; kingdom Viridiplantae; phylum Streptophyta; class Pinopsida; order Cupressales; family Cupressaceae; genus Sequoia; species Sequoia sempervirens. Next base: position 28,665,473 of record VDFB02047397.1, read on the forward strand.
ATATACTTGCTCATCAAATGTTTCATCAACAACTTCATTACGATGTAATGGACTATGCTTTGGAGTATGATTGAAAAGAGATGATATGGTTACAACTTCATTGTCAAGTGGAGTACTTAACTCTGTGATTGGATTTTGCAGAGATGAGTTCTCCCAGTGGTCTTGTGTGCGAGGATCAAACTGATCTAAGAATAAGATCTCTAACTCCACCCATGAACAAATATAATTTGGTGGAAGATTAACATACCATTGTCTTCCTAAACCTTGAAGTGTTCTGACGAACAATTGACAGACGACATCCTCATGTTGAACCTAGAGAAAAGTAAGTACACGCCTACAAATTCCAACATGTTCAGAAGCATTTTGCCCAGTATTAGGAAAAAATAAAGGAAGCCTATCATACAGGTGACCAGGGATTTCATGGAAAAATCCCGATGTATACAAAGGGCTACCCATTAGAGGTGGGTTTTACAAGACCTGACCCAATCCAACTCACAACGATCCAAAAAATACTCAAAGGCCCTCCTTCTAGCGCCAGTCTCTATTGACATCCCTTTTGGAACAGCAACATGCAAACAAAATATTGCTACTCTATTTTTCTTGAAAGAGAAAGATGATCACATGGATATCTTAGCTCCCAAGGTCCTTGTAGTTGGTTCTCAACTATGTTGATGTCCCTCAGTGGTCAATGTAACAGTAATGTTCAAGGGGCCTGCTGGTGTTGAGCTTTTGGACTGTTCTGGGATCAAACATAAACTTAAACCTACTCTAATTAGGGTTCTTAAAGAAACAAAAAAAAGATAGATCAGGGCTTTGGAACAGAAAAGGATGATACTTTATCCAAATTAACCAGACCTATCACCTCCCAAGGAATTCCTAACTAAAACTGCAGAACAAACTTAACTTGTGACTAACACAGTTTCATTTATTCACAATGTTGATTTCAACAGCAGATTGCAAGTTACCATTCAAACAAAACATAAAATCAAACTTCATTCCTTGAAAGCTTCTCAAATAAGATGATTAATTCAAGAAAAACACCATTCAGGAACACAACATGAAGTAGATTTTAATCTGGTGGCTTCTATTGTTAGTGAAATAGATAAGCAACAATTACAAAGATGGCACAATCACCAGTGTACAGAAAATCTGTGATTTCAAATTGTTTCCATTTACACTAAGAAAAATTGAAAATAAATAAATTAGTCTTTTACTTAATCTAACTCCTAACTACTAGTTCTCTAACCCTAACTGTCTCTTAAAAGTTCTCTAAAAGTTCTCCGTAGGTTCTAACTTTTACAAAGAGGCAAGAATGCCTTATATACAGAATGCATCAAAAAGAATGTGTTGTCCCCCTGCATTAGGGTTTACAAAATATCTCCTGACTACAAGAGGTTCGGCTCTTAGATCTTTCTGAGGAGGGTCAAAGCCGCATTCAATGTGAAATCCTACTATCCATGCTGATGAAGGATTTCTATCCCTAGGAGAAGCCTTTTTAGATCTTTTTGGCAGCTGCAGCATTAACTCTCCTGTCTTTGTGTCTATCTTTGAACTTTGTTTGGGTCGCGTTGAATACTCAGAATATCTCCATTAATACTGATCTACCTCCTTGCCAGTAGTCACTACAGCTGTCCCTATGAGTCATGGTTATCTCTTTCCGTCGGGTTCCTTCATGTTCTAGAATCTCCTACATGTTGACCATCTTCAGAAGCATTATCGGGTCTCCCTTTAGATCTGAACTTTTCACCTGAGCTGATCTGTCACTTTTGAATCTCAGGAGGAACTCATGTCGTTCGCTTGCATTCTGCAAATTTCATTCATAGGGATAGTCAATCAGTCAAAGAGCCAATGGATTCATTCCTGAGTTCCCTATGATTGGTGGAATAGAAGCCACGCAAGACTTCTGGGAGGTCAAAGGTCATGTGAATGCATCGCATGTCGGTGAGACACCTTTGGTGTCTCCCCAATGCAATTTTGTCTCATAACAGTTATTGGCATAATGCAGACCAGTCGATGAGACCCTTCGTCGAGCTTTAGAAGTCACATCAAGCTCATTTTTATGTCGGGAAGACAATCCTGCTTCGGGGAGACCTTACCCTGAACTCCTCTTCTCTTACCGAGCCCACTTCGTCGGTAAGACTCCTTATGGTCGGCCAGAGGCTATGGTGAGTTATCCTTGGTTATACCGATGCCTCCTTCACTGGGAAAATCCATCGTTGTCGGCAAGACCCTCAACAAACTTATTTTCATTCTTGTTGAGCCCACTTTGTATTAGGAATACCCTATCGGGTTGGCAGGACGTCATGTCGAGCTCAGGATCTTTCATCAAGCTCGTTCTGCATCGGCAAGACTCCTTCAATCTCGGGGAGACCTTATGGCGAGCTTTTTTTTTCTCCCTGAACCTATTCTGTCGGCAAGAGTCACGGCAATGCCAGACTCCTTGGGCGATCTTTTGTTTTCGTCAGGTAGACCTCATGGTTTTGGGGAGATCTTACCCCGAATCCCTTTCTTCTTACCGAGCCCTCCTTTCTCTTCGGCGAGCTCTTCTATGTCGGTGAGACTTCCTTTCCTTGCCAAGACCTTACACCGAGGTCTTCTCCTTCACCGAGTTGTTCACTAGTCAGTAGGAGATCCCAAGGTCGGGGAGACATCATAGCGACCCTTTGCTTTCTCCCCGAGCCCATCCCGTCATCGACGTGACTTTGGATCATCGGCGATACCTCTCGCTAAACTCATTTCCTTTCACTGAGACATCTCTATCAGGGAGACTTTTCTGTAGTTATACCGACATGTATTCTTTTTGTTCCAAATGTGTCACTGTAACACACTCTCGTCGGAGAGACGTCCCACAGACACCTTATGTCTCACCGAGAAGCCTCCACCTATTCACCTTTCAGTCACTGTGACATTAGATAAGTCCTGCCGATATGAACTATTCTTGTGCTAGGTCGGTGAGACCAAAGGTACTCACCAAGACACCTCTTCGATTTGAAAAGTCTCTCACCGAGACACATATATAAGGATTGGCGATCGGCAAGACACTAGGCTTTCGGGGAGACCTTTCACTGAAGACAAACTCCCGCCGAAGTGTTAGAATCTTCTTGATAGCTGGTGAGACATTATGAACTCGCCGAGACTTCTTGGCGAAGAGAAAACCTTTTGCCGAAGTATGGATCCTTTTGCCACCAGTCGGTGAGACATGGAGATTTCGCCAAGACCCTTCCCCAAAGACAAACCTTCATGCCGATAAGAGACTCCTAGTCGCTGAGACGATGAATGGTGTCTCGCCAATGGATGCCTACATATGATTTTTGATCGCTATGACTTCTCTGGGGTCTTGCCGATAGGAAATATAGATGCATATCAGTAGAATGCACTGGTAGTTGACAAGATATCCGCGAGGTCTTGCCAACTTTCTTCTTCAAGGGAAATTATGACCAACTGGATTGAGGAAAGTCTTCCAAGTGAACTCCTTTGAGGAATATCATCATGTGTGTGGCCTGTTCTTGCAAAAAAAAAGTTATGCATCAGTCTCAAAGCATATGAAACATATTAAAATAAATTATTCTGGTTGCTTATGATTTTTATTCAATTTTCAACAAGAAGAAAACCAACTTAGGTTGAGATAGAACCAAGATTAAACTAGATAGATCAAAAGTCAAAATTAGGAGGAAAACAAAAGAATTTCAAAGAGGAAAGAAAGTAACCAAAGGGAAAAGAAACTAGAAAGAGAAAGGGGGACCCATTTTGTTCCAAATCAAAATGGGGTGGTTATGCAAGGAATAACAAGTTGTAGAATGAAAGTTGCACCACTTTGCAACTTTACATTTCTTGCATCTGATAACTTTTTCCTCAACTAAAAAGTCATCACCACGAGAAAAAAACTCCAAGATAGAAAAAACTGAGAGGTTATTGTAGAGGGGCCCAATGCAATCTTGTGGCCTCAAATTTAGAGTTTGTAAGCATCATGATTTCTGAGTAATAGCCTGTCAAAGATTGCAACCTTTTTGCACTTTGGACTCTTAAGGGATCGAGTCGATTGAACGTAGCTCAGAGTGATTCAGTGTGTTTGGGTGCAAAATAGGACCATTTCTAGTGTAAACATACCCATCTATACATGTTGGAATAGTCTATTTGGTTGTATGAGTTGCAAGAACAAAAGTTGCACCACTTTGCAACTTTACACTACTTGCATTTGACACTTTTTCCATCAAGTGAAAACTAGACACCATGGGAAAACAACTCTGAGATAACAAAAGCCTAGAGAGGTTATTGTAGAGGGGACCTACATGATCTTGATGCCTTAGAAATAATTCCCATAAGTGGCACAGTCTTTGAGTAACAAGACATCAAAGATTTCTGCCCTTTGGTAATTTGGACTCTTAAGGGTTTACGTCTCATGAACGTAACTCGTACTGATTTGGTGTGTTTGGGCACAAAATAAGGTCATTCCCAGCCTAAATGTACCCATATGAATGAATTGGAACTGTCAGTTCAAATGTATGAGTTGCAGAATGAAAGTTGCACCCCTTTGCAACTTTGCACTACATGCATGTGATACTTTTTCCATCAAGTGAATATTATAGTCAGAGGAATATGAAAATATTTGATGATTCGTCTACAAGCTTAGATCTATATTTGGAATAGAGGAGGGAAGAATAAAATGGTTTTACAGATCAAAATGCTAAAGCCTAGGATCATGACTAGAATAAGGGATGTTGAAGATCAGATGTTAGAACAAAGAACTAAAGATAATTGCATTCTTTTTTCATCTCCTTCATTGGCTAGCTAGAATTCTTTGAAATATTTGCATGCCTCTAATGAAAGATGATCTATACAAAGATTCCAAAATGAGAGTGGTAGTTTATACAAATATTTAAAGAGATAATAGGGAATTTATAGATGAAATATTATAAAGTTGAGATTAAAAAGGCAATGAACTATAGACACAAATATATGATAGTCAAACTTGTAAGTCGTATTCATTTATTTTTCATGTAATTATGCAATTCAACATTCTTCATCAATCATTATAAATATGCTCATTTCTATTCTATTTGTTGTTACCAAATGCATTTCTACTACTTTTTCATCATAACTATGTTTTTGGTTTCAAAATTTTAGTAAATATCATTACAATGTTTGAGGGCAACAATAAATCCTTACTAGGGAACTAGATACCAAACTCAATTACAAATGTTTGAGGGTAGCCATGAATTTTTAGTTGCAAGAGGATAGATTGTAGATTTAAAGGTGAATCCATAAAACATGGACAACAGGGAATATGATAGGTGGGGCAACAAGGAATATGATAGGTGGCAGCAAGGAACATGATAGGTGGTAGGGAGAATACATTGATATCAAAATTATGATACTCTAACTATAGGACAGCAATAAAAGTAGATCCTAGGGTCATACACTTCAACTATCAACTAGAATACATTAACATCAAAATAAACATTGAAAACATAGAGATAGAAATAGGACAACAATTATTGTGATCAAGTCACTTAATTCTTAAAAAAACTCACTCCAATAAATTATCTTTGGTATTTTGTATATTTTAAACTTCCCTTTATTTCACCAAACCTTATTAAGTGAATGTGGAAGTGAATGAAAGTGAATGTGGTTTTATCTCAGTCATTACATCTTAGGCATGTGCAGAGGTATGAGGTAATTTTGGTATTGTTTAAAGTATCTTAAGAGAATGATCTATGACTTCATAACAAACCTTGATGGGCATCATGAAAGGGAGTAGCATATGGTTAATATTTAAACATATGGGAACCATTGTGGAAACCCTTGATCCCAACTAATTAACCATGTTAAATTTTCTAGGTTTTCTTCTTCTATTCATAGTTCAATCATCTCAATTGATTTGAGGGTTTCATTAGAGGAAAATATCATGATAAATCTATAGGGAAGATCTTAAAAAAATAGTCTCTTAGAGATTGAGAACAACCACATTTCACCAAAGATATGATAACTATGAAACAATAATCAAGAAGACAAATTGCATATGAGGTGGCAGGGATAAAAGAGTCACAATCATGTTCAAAGGAGATAGATCAAACCAAGATAAGGTATGATTTATGAAAATTATCATCAATATATGATAATAGTCTATTGGAAAATGGAAATACAGAGGAAGTAAATTCTAATATTAAAGGGACAGATTAATGAATGAAAAAGAATAAACAGTCACTTGACTCCCAAGAAAAAAAGGTATAATGTGAAGAGCCCATAGTCAAATGGTGTTAAAGTCATAGAAGAAGGGAGTGTTCCTTCAATTCTATGTCTTTCAAATGATCATGATCTTCATGGATAGTATAACAAGGAGGGGAAACAATAACCCTTTATGACTATGAAAGTTGAAGAGGGTAGCAGGACAACAAGGACAAGTATGGGAACAAAGTTGATGGATAAGATGACAGTAAAAAGATCAATAATAGTGCCACAAAAAGAGTAGAAATACAAATGGATGAAATGATTAGACACATACAAATGAAAATGAATACATAAGAAATCACATTTTTTAAGATAACAAAGCATGATGAAAATTCATACAATATTTCCTATCTATAATGTTTGCAGCTCTCCACTTCTTCAACACGATATAATGGAAGAATAAGTAAATATCAAAATAAAGAATTCAAGTTAAATAAAATAAGAAGTAGAGTGTTGACATAAGTAAAATGTACATGTGAAAGGCACATAGCTTGGTCAACACTAGATTCAATTTGATACATCACCATGAAATTGGCAAGCTACTGTGTGAAATTGGCAAGGTAGTGGGTTGTTTGAAAAAATGGGTCTAAGAAATGGGGTCTCACAGTGATCTTGCCAATTTAGTGAAATTGGCAAGGTAGTGGTTTGTTTGAAAACATGGGTCCAAGAAATGGGGTCTCACATTGATTTACATCATCGTGAGACCCCATTTCTTGGACCCATTTTTTCAAATGGCCCACTACCTTGCCAATTTCACCGAATTGGCAAGCTAGTTGGCCCTCTAGCTTGTCTATGCTACACATTGAACCAAAACATATCATCTACCCAATATTCATATGTAAAATTGGAACCAAAACATATGTACAAACTTGAAACCAAAACATATTTAAAATTGAAATATAGAAATGAAAGGTCTAAGTATCAACCAATCTTGATGTACATACTCTAAATTTTAATACAAATTAAAGTGTATACTTACAAATTAATAAGAACCAATGTGCATACTTACAAATTAATCCAATGAACCATTTGGTTCTTCTCTACTCTTTATTGTGTCAAGTATTGCCTCGTGGTCAGACTCACATACCTTCCACAATGTCTTGTTCAAAGGTTTGCCCCCATATTTGATCAAATGAACATTGAATTCCATGACAAGGTTTGAGTAATGAAGAATATTTTGGTGTGTGTCAAAGTCCTGAAACAACCAAAAATTAACACTCTTATGTGGGTACCTTCTAAGCCACGTTCCAGTAACAACCACTGAGCCTATAGGGTATTCAATGTTTTCTCAATCTATAACTGGGTCCTCCAATTTCTTTTTGGACTCAACACCACAAAACAAGTAATAATTTGTTCCCTCTTCATTGTCTTCTTTTGAAATATCTACATAAACATGCCCTACATTGATATGTGTAGAAAATTAGATGAGATTAGTCAACATTACAAATACACTACAAAGTAAGATGACAATAGGAATTTCAAAAACTATGCAAGTAGATATATTACCTGGTTGAAATAGATCTGATATGTGGTCAAAGTCAACTAATGATTCCATCAGTGTCAGTGCCAATTCCATTGGAGGCTGATACATGTGAAGTGGGCTAAGATAACTTAACTTGCATTCATCAACCCACTCCTTTGACTCACACTCATTCTGGGCTTGAATTAAACATGAAGAAAAAAAACATGCCATATTTTGTGTATGGATACTCCATGAACCTAAATTTGAGCTAAGGAAAGAGTGTAGATCACTTGATCCTATCAGTGTACAACAATCCTCATATGGTGCAATGTTAGTATCATCTATCAACCAAAAAAATCTACAAGATGAAGACTTACCTTTATTACTTGGACCCTTCAAAGCATTACACCAATCGATAATTAATTTTGTATATGACAACTTTGCATTGTTTTTATACTTCAACTTTTCTCATGCTAATGCTCTTCAGACACATGCTCCCCCTTTCCACACCCGACATTACAAAACTTCCACATATGTTGAAACCCTATAATAACATGCATCCTGCTCAACCAATAGAACATCTGTGAGTTCTTGAAATCTACTACATAGTTATTTGACCATATTATATGTTGATTGTATGTTATGCCCCTCATAGCCAAATCATTGTAGAACAACTAAAAGCAACCTTGTACGAACTTTGGAGAATGTGTGTGATCATCACTAATGTAAAAATGGTACTGCCTCAATACCTTTCTATTATCCTCTATAGTATCAGTTGCATGAATGAATCCTATGTGCACAAATATAGAAACTTGTGTGGAGTTGTAATATTGTGGCTGTACCTCACATTGTGGTTGTAGAGTGTAGTTCTTTGCAAAGTTGACCACTAAAACTATGCTACCAATTGGAAAGGTTTCCTTGTATAACTTGAATTGCAAGTCCAACCATCGAGCTCTATGGGTATGCCTTGCATACTCATACACTATGCTATCACAAAATGTAGACATAAACTGATACACTAAAATCTTTTGAATAACCAAATCACACCTTTTTTCTTGATTACCATATTTTGTATTGTATGCCACTATTTTATACTTACCTAAATCTACTAGTTTCTTTCCAACTGCATGTGTGTTTTCCATATGTTCACATATTGGAATGCGTTGCAAGCCACCACAATGCTGGCATGTGCCATCCAAGCATAGTTTCCTATAGAATATTTGGCCTTCCTCTCTTTCACATAAAATTTCTAATAAGAATTCTCTTTAAGATGTTGGTGGGGCATGTATGCCACAATCCTACAAAAAATTGTTAGTATGCAAATCTAAACATATAGAATGATAAACATCATAATGGTTAGAAATTTCAATATGTAATCTACAAGAAGTAATGTGTGTGTGATTTATCTTGACATAAAAAGGTTTAAGCATTTCAAAATATTTTTGACAAATTTGAATTTGAGGATAATCCTTTAGAAATTTATGAAAAAACTATGTTTAAGTCGTATCCAAAAAATGCTTTGGATGTGGCTCATGATTTTGACTACCAATTCTCCTTCTTACCACATCCCTTTGATTCAGAGATGGCCTTGCGTTTTTCTTCCAATAGTCTTCAATCAGTGATCTCAATGCTTCAACAACTAGTTTATCTTTTCGTGGTAGTCTCCCCAAGAATTCCCATAATTTAGTTGAATTGGTGTCCTCAATTCTTTGGCACCTTTGAATGACTCTTGATAAAAAAATTCTATTAATTCTCAATTTTTGACTCGTCTTTCTAATGCAATGAGATTTCCTTGTTTGATTACTTACTAAAGACAATGTAATGACACGTCAGGTGACATTACTATCTTTTGAGCATGAGGTCTTACCCACACTCTCATAAGCATCCATTAGATTCTTCAAAATAGTATTTTCACTTGAAACATTCGATGTTCTCAACCCAAGAGTTTTCATGATGTTTCTATACTTTATACTTCACATCATTTCAACAAATAGTTGACATATTGTGGTCTTATTTAACTTTTCAAAGAATAATCTCCAAATATTATTAGCATATCTTCTACAAGCATGTTGTGGAATCTTACCTTCCATTGGCTACAAAATATTCTCATCAATATTAATCAAAAACTTTGGCTATCTATGCAAAATTATAGGTGGTGTTCTCATAGGTACATTCATCTCAACATAGGAATTCCATCAATATTTAAATGAGATGGGCTAGATCACATACCTTCAATTGAGGGTGGAATAGATGACATACCTTGAGGTTGAGATGGGGATCATGGCATACCTCCTTCCTCAAATGTGAGTGTTGATGTACTCTCAACTTGAGATGCGGTAGATGGTGACCCTCCATATTCACTTGCGGTAGATGGTGTGCCTCCATATTCACTTGCGGTTGATGGTGTCCCTCCATATTCACTTGTGGTAGATGGTGTCTCTCTATATTCACTTGTGGTAGTTGGTGTCCCTCCATATTCACTTGTGGTAGAGGGTTTTTCTCCAACTATGGTATTCAAATATGTCTTAGCACGATGCTTTCGTATTCATTCCCTTTGTGCCACCAATGCCTTTTCTCTTTTGATGGTTGAGGTTCCTCTTCAATTGGCATGTCTTCCTCGATCGTATCCAATTTCTTCTTCTCATGATGTTCCCTCATCCATGCTCTTTTCTTTGCTTTCTTAGTTTGGGACTCTTCTTTTGTCGGTTTAATCCTTATATATGCCATTCAACCCTTCATATAAAATACTTACAATCATCCTGTAGAAGAGTATTTCTAGCATAGACAAAGTTGACATGATTTGTTTGATGGAATTCCTTAAAGAAAAGTGGTCTCGTGGAATGCTATGATTCAAGATAGGTACCCTATGGAAGCATGGACAAGGCATGTGAATTTTTTGATAAAAATATTTTGGTAGACATGTATACAAAATGTGGTACCATAGACAGGCTAGTGAGGTCACTAGCTTGTCAATGTGGTAGGATTGACAAGGTAGTGGGATGTTTGAAAAAATGTCTCATAGAAATGGGGTCTCATGGTGACTATGAGGCATTTTTTCAAACAACCCACTACCTTGTCAATCCTACCGCATTGACAAGATAGTGAGCTCACTAGCTTGTCAAAGGTCACATGAATTTTTGGATGGAATGCTTAAAGAAATGTGGTCTTGTGGCATGCCATGATTGTAAGATAGGAACAAAATGGAAGAATGGACAAGGCATGTGAATTGTTTGAAAAAATGTTTTGGTAGACATGTATGCAAAATGTGGTACCATAGACAAGCTAATACATCACTGTGAGACCCCATTTCTACAAGGCATTTTTTCAAACAACCCACTACCTTGTCAATCCTACCACATTGACAAGCTAGTGACCTCACTAGCTTGTCAAAGGTCGCATGAATTTTTGGATGGAATGCCTTAAAGAAATGTGGTCTCATGGCATGCCATGATTGCAAGATAGGCACGAAATGGAAGTATGGATAAGGCATGTGAATTGTTTGACAAAAATGTTTTGGTAGACATGTATACAAAATGTGGTACCATAGGCAAGCTAGTGCATCACCATGAGACCCCATTTCTATGAGCAATTTTTTCAAACAACCCACTACCTTGTCAATCCTACCGCATTGACAAGCTAGTGACCTCACGAGCTTGTCAAAGGTGAAAGGTCGCATGAATTTTTGGATGGAATTCCTTAAAGAAATTTGGTCTCATGGCATGCCATGATTGCAAGATAGGCACAAAATGGAAGCATGGACAAGGCATGTGAATTTCTTGACAAAAATGTTTTGGTAGACATGTATGAAAAATGTGGTACCATAGACAAGCTAGTGAGGTCACTAGCTTGTCAATGCAATAGGATTGACAAGGTAGTGGGTTGTTTGAAAAAATGCCTCATAGAAATGGGATCTCACAATGATGTTGAAAAAATGCCTCATAGAAAAGGGGTCTCAAAGTGAATTTTTTTTTGGTAGAAATGTATGCAAAATGTGGTACCATAGACAAGCTAGTGAGGTCACCAGCTTGTCAATGCAATAGGATTGACAAGGTAGTGGGCTATTTGAAAAAATGCCTCATAGAAATGGAGACCCCATTTCTATGAGGCATTTTTTCAACATCACCGTGAGACCCCATTTCTATGAGGCATTTTTTCAAACAACCCACTACCTTGTCAATCATATCACATTGACAAGCTAGTGACCTCACTAGCTTGTCAAAGGTCACATGATTTTTTTGATGGAATTCCTTAAAGAAATGTGGTCTTGTGGCATGCCATGATTGAAAGATAGGAACAAAATGGAAAATATACTTGAGAGAATGAAAAAGGATGAGAACACAAAGGAATAACTTAAAAATCAAGTATGGCAATTAACTTCATACTTACATCACCTAGTTGGACATATTGACTTAGCTGCACCTTTCCCCATGTTGCTAACTTAGCCTTGAAGTTACAATCCCTTGTAGGTAGAGTAATCAAATAAACATTAAAAATATATCACAACATTAGTGATGAGGTAAGTTTAGTGATGAGATAAGTTTAGAAATAGAGATTAAAACCAAAATAGATTCAAAGATCTATTAATGTGGGAGGAGTATATTCCAATTTTGTAGAGACATGTATGGAAAATTTGGTAGCATAGATAAGGCGGTTAGCTGTTTGAAAAAATGCACATCACCATGAGACCACATTTCTTTGAAGCATTTCTTCAAACAACTGATTGCCTTGTCTATGTTGTTTGATAAAATGCTTTGGTAGACATGTATGTAAAATTTGGTAGCATAGACAAGGAGATTAGCTGCTTGGTAGAATTGTTTGACAAAATGCCTCAATGAGATATATCCTTGTGGACTATAATGATTTCAGGATATGCACATAATGGATTTGTTGAAATGGCTTTATAAATTTTCAAGCATATGCAATTTCCAGGTGTAAAACCAAATTCCACTACATTTTCCAACATCCCCCATGCCTATACCAAAATGAAAGCTTTGGAAATGGGTATCCACATCCATAGAGAAGGATTGAGAAATGATGTATTATATTACATACTTATAACTACTCTCATATATATGTGTATACAAAATGTTGAAGCATACACAAGGTAGGTAAATTGTTTAAAAAAATTCCTCAAAGAGATGTGGTTTAAAAATGCAATTGGCAAGTGTAAAGAATTGAGTAGTTTAAAATGTGCCAAGAGGGGCTAAGGTTATAATGAGAAACAAACAATGATGAACATGGAATATGTAAAATAACAAAATCAAAGAAAGCCAAAATAGAATTAAGGAAAATATAAAGAAAATGTGTAAAGAATTCACATACCTAAACAACAGAGATTTGAATGAGATGAGTTCTACCCAATTATGTAGCCTTTGCTTCTTCTTGCATCAAACTCCTCAAAAATTTGAGTTTTTCAAAAGCTTGTTTCCTTTTCAATGTTCAAATGTATATCACTCTTGAATGGAATTGAGACTTGAATTGATATATATAAAATTTGATGTGAAAACTCTATTATTTCATGCAAAGGTGGTGGAAAGTTCATAAAAAGTTGGTAGAATGTGAAAAATTTGCATGCACACTTCACAAAAGCATCAAAAAGCTTATTTTTGTCGGAACACATGCATAACCAGGAGAATATAAAAAATGTGGGCCTGGAGATCATGGGTATATTGAATTTTTTATCATTTTAGAGAAAAATAAAATGTGCTTGCATTATAATGTGCTCTCATTATAACGTGCTCGTGTTATAACACGAGCACATTTTGTCTTGCTATACAAAGGACTACATCTCAACTTCTTCAAAATGTGCTCATGTTATGAAAATGTTGATTTTTTATAGGTTTCTCTTTCTCTCTCTCTATCCTTCACCATCCATCCCCTTTAGCCATCTAGGTCTCTCACTTATCCCTAAACCCTCAACCTTGGACACTATGCCTTAAACCTTAATCCATAAACCCTATACTATAAAAACCCTTGATACGTCTACCCTTAAATCCTAAACCCTACTCTCTCTCCCTCTCTCTCCCTCCTCTCAGGTCTCTCCCTCCCACCCCCTCTCCCTCTCTCTCTCTCAAGTCTCTTTTTCCTACCCCCTCTCCCTCTCTCAAGTCTCTCTCGCTCTCTCTCAAGTCTCTCCATCCTACCCCTCTCTCTCACTCCCTCGATCTCTCTCCCACTCCCTCTCTCTTACTCCCTCTATCTCTCTCCCACTCTCTCTCTCCCTCTCTCTTATGTCTCTCTCTCCCACCCTTCCCCCTCTCTCTCTCTAAGGTATCTCACTCCTACCCCCTCTCCCTCTCCCAATTCTCTCT